>BQNB010002600.1:52966-123012 GCA_026074375.1 Tanacetum coccineum | reverse complement strand
GCAAACGCGTAAAACCCTAAAAATAAGTTGTGCATTACATAATGTCGTACAATGACCTAAGTTACGAGGTGTTATACTTCATATCTTTTAGTATTCTCCTCTTCACTCTCATTTGAAACAATGATGGGCTCATCATGTGGGGAGTTATGAGTGAAGAAAGCAGATCTTGTATCTTGCATAAGATTTGAAGGATCTTCCAGCTTTATTTTCTTTGAAATTTCATCAGATCTTGACTCCTCATTAGTACCTAAGTCAGTGTGGGTAGTTTTCAACCCATCTATAGCAGATTTGGTTTTATCTACAATAACACTTAGATTAGTCCCTGCAAATATGTGATCAAGTAAATAGTTTTTGGTTCCTTCATCTATACCCTGTTGCTAAGGTATAGAGTCATTAGGAGCAGATATTCTAGGATCAACTTTAGCTGTGGAATCTGCTGAAGCATCACGTCCTGATGCAGACTCAGAGTGAAAATGAAAGAAGCTAAATAAACAGGTTCAATTATAATAAATGCAGACATACCACTACTGAGCTGAGGGTGGGCTCCTTCTTCACTGGTGGCCCTAAAGATGTTGGGCCACTAGCTGCTTGCTGTGCCTCTTTATGCATTTCAGCAACCACTGGTGTGGAAGCTGAATGATGGCTTGGAATTTTATCCTTGGCCGAACTGGACTGAGTTTCTTTATCTGATTGGCTAGTTTTGGATTTGGATGCCTCAGTCTTAGACTCAGATGTGTGTTTTAAAGATTGTTTTCTTCTGAGTCCACTTCTAGATCTAGACTTTTTGCCTTGGGGAACCTTCTTATCAGTTATTAAGGAGGTTTTTGGAGCTTGAGATTCCACAGGCA
The DNA here is from genome assembly GCA_026074375.1 of Tanacetum coccineum. NCBI lineage: Eukaryota > Viridiplantae > Streptophyta > Magnoliopsida > Asterales > Asteraceae > Tanacetum > Tanacetum coccineum. The sequence continues at coordinate 122,164 of BQNB010002600.1, read as the reverse complement.
CAACTGTATTGCAGATGGCCTTCATGTGGCCAGTGAAGGGAGGTCTTTCGGGTTAGTTTGGCTTCAGTTACCAGTTGTGAACACTAAAGACTTGAGTGGGATTGATAGTGAGGTCTTCATGAGCATACTCAGGCATCATGTATTCCAAAAGGAGAGATATAAACCTAGGGTAGGGAATAACTTTTTCCCTTGTTTTCTTGTTCAGATTGTAGATTATATCTTCCCAAATTAACCTAGCAAAATCTACTTCTACCCTATTAGCCAGATAATAAAGGATGATGGCATCCTTGTTGGTTACAAAATACAACATAAACCTAGAGCCCTACTAGCCGGGAGTCACCCATAATACTTAGTAGGCTATATACAAAACAACTAGCCATAACATAATCTATGAACTACTATCGGCCTCCTCCGGTGCAACTGGCTGTGCTGGACCTCCAGAGGGTCCCTGCTGTCCCTGCAGTGCTATCACCTGTCCTTGTAGAGTGGTCATCTGTCCCGGTAGTGACAACATCAATGTCAAAGTCTGTATAAGTTGCTCCTGTCGGGTATGGTCAAATGTCTGTAATGCTGCAATCTTTGCCTGCCTCATGTGGTCTGCTTGTAGCATCTCTGAAGTCACAGTCTGACTCCTATGGTCAGCTGCCTGCAACTGTGAAATCACTGCCTGCTGACTCATCACTATAGAGCGTAATGTCATAATCTCTGAACGTGCTATGTAGCTAACCTCTATGGAGCATCCCCATGCCTCCTGGGAAACCAGAGCCTCCTGATCTAGTAGTCGTGCAGTCTCATAGTGGTACTGACTATCATCAACCAATGTCTCAACTCTCTGATATATCTGGGTCTGCTTGTCTTGTGTATCCTCTATCACAGCATAGATATCCTGCATGTCCTGCTCCTGAACTGCAGCAAGCTCGGTCACCCTAGTATTGACCCCTTCAAGGGTCATTGGTGCTACCTCCTCAACAACCTCTCTCAGGTCTACCCAAACATCTCTAATCCTATAGCCAACCTCCTCGGCTCTCTGTCGTCTGATCTCGGTATCCATAGTACCAACAAACCCATAGTCTACCCTACGACCTCTAGTCGGTCTAGCGGCAGCAGCAGATAAACTCTCTCCAACCTCGTACCTAGTACTCTGAGTAGAACATAACCTCTTCCGAGGTGGTAAGCAAAACTCGGGTCTGTCTGCCCTACGGTCAGTAGAGGGTAGGAGTACAAGTGGTGATGAAATAGGGGCTGGTATGGGTAAGAGTGATGGCGAGGGTATCTGTGGTAGTGGTGATGATAATGGAGTAAGTAGTGATGGTGGTGGAGTGGTTAAGGCAAGAAGTCTCTCGACCTCTTCCCTAGGAGGAAGTGATATGGATGGCTCATCCCGGATAGATATCCTGGCAGTCATACAGTGTACAGGTAGGACATAGTCGGCCGAGTGTCGGCGAAGCTGGGTGCTCTCATCCTCCTCGTATCCTCATCCTCATCCGCGTCCATATCATGGAATCATCTCCGGTGGGCTTACCTCCCCCCCCCCCTTCCTCAACATCCTCCTCATCATCATCATCCCTATCAGCAGGGTAGTCAGCTGGATCCTCCTTGGGATCCTCATCGTCCTCCTCCGGGTCCTCCTCAGGATCAGACTCCGGGATATAACCTAGTGACTGGTCAGTAGGTAAGGCAGCAGCAGGCAGTGGCTGCTCCTCCGCTGGGAGTACCTCATCGTCCGGTGGCATGAATTCCGGGTAAACAGGCTCTGGAACAAAGTCTAGGGGAAGTGGTGCTTGTGGCTCCTCGGGGCCTAGCACATAATCAGGTGAAGGTGGGGCCTGGAAAGTAGCTACAACATATGCATATGGATCATCTGGCATAATGGGTGGTCCATCGACTCCTGGTGAACCAATGTCTGACAAATCTGCAAATGGACTTGATATCTGTGTATAGGTGACCGTGGAATCTTTCGAATTTGACATAACTGTATCTGAAAATCCAAAATAACTTATATTAGTATTTAATATAAGACTCTTATAGTAATATACATTTATATCATAACATGTATATCAATCAAGAATATCAATCATGCATGCATCTAGCCTAACCGACTAATGCACAAGTAGTGTATGTATGTATGTCCCGTGAAAAACCCCTTTTATATATAAGCAATGTTTGAAAAAATGGTTATAGTCTAGCAAAAACATTTTGACCTGGTTCTCTATAACCTAACAATTGGCTCTTATATATACCAATCTGAACACCCCTAAAATGCTCGCAGCGGAATAGGGTCGGGGCAATGTCACATCTTAGATCAATAACACAAGATATATATATAGAACGACCATTAAAAGTCCGTTTAAAAACGGATACTTAGATTTAACAAATCATTTGTTTTTACAAAAGCCCAAAAGCTTAACTCTTCAAATTGTCCATATTACAAAGACACTAGTTCATAATACATGATTTCTAAAAATAATGCAACCAAATCTTGTAAGCATGTCATTCCCCTAAAATACAAAATACCAATGTAATCGCTTGCACCTTGTGCTTACTGACCTCATTTGAAAAACATCTGCTTTAAAAAACGTCAACAATAATGTAGGTGAATTCATATGTTTTGATAAATCGTATAAAGGTTGGACCACAAGATTCCCCAAGTAATATGATAATGCCAGGAGATGCAAAAACATCACATATTGTAATTTACGTTTGCTCTAAGCTCATGACACTGAAGCTCGACATAAATATATGGCAATATATAATTGCCCACATTGCCCGTATTGATGTTCTAACCCGCAACATCCCTAATCCGACATGGTATACGTTCGTTTGCCTAGTGATAGCTAATCACCCGAACGGGGATGTCAAACCCAATAGATCTATTCATAACATTCGCGCTTACTGAGACCAATCCAATTGGTTATACCATAATTAACATTCATGATAACAGGCTCAACTTGGGTTATCGCTACTTAGGCAACACTAATCATCATATAATATTTATCCACTAAGTTCCAGATTATAAAACAATTGCATGTATCCAACCCCCAAAACTTTATTAAAATAAAACCATGTAAAAATTTGGGGCTATGAACCACCTCGAGTAATGATATCCAAATATTACAGATAAAGCGTCACTTACAGATCGAATGCAACCCTAAATTTATCATAGGTCGTAAAACACTAATCACTTATGTATAACTAATATCATATACAAGTCCTTTGTAGCTACATCCCCATCTATTTGTAATTTAAAAATCGTTGGTTATAGAGAGGACTTATAAAACAAAACCATGTAAAACGTGGGGCTATGAACTCACCTTGAGTGAGCGTGTATCAAGTATATCACAGAAAATGCGTCACGGAAATGATCGAGTGCAACCTAATCCAATATAGGTCGTATAAGTACATATCGCATTGAGTAACTACTACCATATATCATTCTATATAGCTAATCACCACCTAAGCGTTTTAGTGAAACCATATTTATAAAGTTAAAACGTTTATAAATATACATTTGGTAAAAATGACATAACTTTCACGTTTAAAGTCCGTTTCTTGCGTTTCTTATGTCCACGCTTTCGTATTAAGACGAGTTATCAAAATTTGACATTTTCATATTTCATGTCCTCTGGTGAACTGTGATTTTTACTGTTCATACCAGTTTTAAACTTATTTTTATAACTTAAATTAACGTAAAACTCGTAAACGTCGTATTTTATTCGTTATAGCTCCGTTTTTAGCGATTCTTTCGAGTACGTCTTCGTTATTGAAAGTTATATCAATTTATTGATGTTTTCAAAATATATGTTTCTGTCATGAATAGTAACTTTTATAAAAATAGTTTTATAAAAGTATTTATTGTCGTAAACTCGCGTAATTCATAACTTCTTCGTTATTGATTGAAAAATTACGATTCTTATCATTTTGAAATCCTAAAAAGGTGTACAATATGTTAAAAATACTATACCTTTTATATCAGAGGTGTTGGTCATCTTGTTTTTATAAAAGTTATTTTATAAATCCGGTATTAACGTAAAACATATATTTATCGTATCTTTTTCGTTATAAGGCGATTTTTCGAGTTCTCTATATATTTGGAATCGTCATGAGGTGTACTATCTTTCTAAGACATGATATGGCTGTTGTCATACACGAATCAAAATAGCCCCTTTGTAATCAATAGATATACTTATTTATATAACTTGTTTTAAGCACTTTTCAACTTAGTAAATTACCACAAGTCTTCCATATTGCTTTATATCATATGTCATATATATAATAAAGTACAAAGTCCATATTTAGTCCATGAGATCCCATGGTAACAAGATTATCAAGTTATTTACAACACTTTTACTTGTAACATATTAAAGAAACCTTGAAAAACCCTAATTTTGTATACATACTTTTCATACTTAACCAAGAGTGTACAACACTTATATATCCATTATATCATGTTATTATCATCAACATAGCATATATAAAAGTGTACAAATCCTTAATCACAAGTAAAAATCCTTTTTACATGTTTAAAAGTCCTAAATGGTGATTTTGCTACATAGAACACATATATACACAAAGATCATAGATGTAAAGACATAAAGGGTTTTAGATAACCTTGATGTGTAGGAGGATGAAAGGTAACAACTTCTAAACCCTTGTTTAGATAATAAACCCTAGCTTGCACACTTGAAAACCCTAATTTCTCAAGTAAACCCTAATCTTGAAATCACTTGATTAAATCTTGCAAATGCTTAGCCAACCCTTCAAAACACCTTAGGATATCATAGGAAGGATGTGTGTATGCTTGTATGGTCTTGTAAAATCAAGATATGGATTGTGTATGAAGGGTGTTTGATGCCGTGGGTTTTACCATAAGAAAGAGAGAAAAGAGTTGATTTTTGGTAAGTGAAATACTTGTATGTTTTTATCTCTTGAAAGGTGTAAGACTTATATGATATAAGTTAGTCAAAAAGGTGTACATATGAGTCATGAGACAAGATGAGCAAATTAGGGAAGTCCTTATGGTCTAGGTATGGTGTTCTCTTGAAATTGTCTCATGGTTTTATTAGTTGGTGTAGTACAATGCAAGTTGCATGATTTTCATGATATTTCTTGTATCTAACTCTCCAAATCCGGCCATATGTATATATATATATGATGTATTTTTGTGATTTTTGAGTATTGGGTATAAATGTGGGTATTTGTTGAAGCGTAGAAAAGTTTTGGTGGTTCCGGGTATGCCTAAACGTATTTTATCGCGAAACGTAACCAATTTACGTAACCAATAAAAATAAAAATGAACAAAGTTAATAATTATCTTCAAAATAATTACTTAACACTTGCTTGATGTAAACATTTAATTGTTTGATGCCCGTTTACATTGAACGATAATTTTTAGCTTACGCGATTTAACTTAATTCACGAAATTACAAGTAAATGCGTACAACACTAAAAATAATTAGTAGCTTTATTGACGTCGCAAATGACTTGAAAACACGAGGTGTTATAACTTGCCTTTAAGTTGATGACCGAGCTGCTATCTGAAATAATAGCAAGCCATTTGACATGTTTTAAAACATTTTGAACTTCTGCTCGAACTTCATTTACAGCCTCGTATCATTACTGAATGATATTTCTAAGGCCGTAAATGTTATTGATTTTCTGAAGACATGTCATGAAAGACCTAGTTTTGTATTTTTCTAATTTTTTTAATTTTCTATTTTCTTTTCTGGTTTTATATTTTTATATTTTCTTTTTGAAAAATTTGTATAAAATGAAAAATGTTTTTGGGTTTTTATATTTTCTTATATACATATGATACACAGGATATACCACGAGTTGCCACCATTACTCATCCTCTTCCTCTGCCTGAGTCTTTAGCGTTTCAGGAGACATACTTTTCATACCAAACTTTTTGATCAAGAATTTGAATCTTTCTCGCGGTAAGGGTTTGGTGAAAATATTTGCCAGTTGATACTCGGTCCGGACAAAGTATAGTTCCACTATTATAATCTCTACTTGCTCCATTATGAAGTGGTATCGTACATCAACATGTTTGGCTCTAGAGTGTTGAACGTTGTTGCAGCATAGAACAATAGCACTTTTGTTGTCGCAGTACAGAGGAATCTTATTGAATTGAAACCCATAGTCTGTTAGCTATGATCGCATCCAAAGGATTTGAGCATAACATCCAGATAAGGCAATATATTCAGCCTCTGTACTCGAGATCGCAATGCTTTTTTACTTCTTGGATGACCAGCTAACAAGTTTATCACCTAAGAATTGAGCGCTTCCTGATGTACTACGTCTAGTGTCCTGACACCCTGCGTGATCTGCGTCTGAATATGCTGTTAGTGAAATATCGGTATCCTTCAAGTACCAAAGACCCATGTGAATGGTTCCCTTTAGGTGTCGAAAGATTCGCTTAACCACATGTAAGTGCTTTTTGGTAGGCTTTGCCTGATACCGGGCACATAAGCAGACTGCATAAATAAGGCTGGGTCTACTGGATGTTAGATACATGAGGGATCCAATCATGCCACGGTAATGTGTAACATTAACTAGTGTCCCCTGTAGATCTGCATCCAGTTTATTCTTTTTCACCATAGGTGTGTCTACAGAATCACTAGTTAGCATACCATATTTTTTAATAATTTTACAAGCATATTTTGATTGGTTTATAAAGATACCTCTAAGACTTTGAGAAATTTGTAATCCTAAAAAGAATGATATTTGCCCCATCATTGACATCATAAGATTAGTAAACTCATCACACATAGCAGTATTGGTTGATGCAAATATTATATCGTCGACATAAGTTTATACCAGTAATAAGTCGTTTCCTGCTTTTGTAACATTTCTCATTTTCAGGTTATTTACAACTTTAATAAATTCCATTGTTTATTTTTTTTGAGTTTTACGCGTTCGCTTTTAATTATTATCTTATAGTTAAATCGCGTAAACTAAAAATCAACGTTCAATGTAAACGGACATCAAACAAATTAAAGTTTACATCAAGCAAGTGTTATATGATTATTAGGAGTATAATTTATAACTTTTCATAATTTATTTTTGTTGGTTACGTAAAATGCTTACTTTTAGCAATAAATTACATTCGGTCGTACCCGGAAGCACCTATACCTATCTACACTCAAACAAATACCCACATTTATACCCAATACTCAAAATTTATTTATTTTGCTCACTTATATCCCTTATAAACCGGACCTAAGCTTATACACAAGAAAGAAATGCAAAACTTTCATTAATCCCTTTTCTACACATGTGAAATCTTACACCAATGTACTTGGACCCAAGTTACTAGAAATTGTCCAATCTATGTACCTTGGACCCTTGTGAGCCATGGCCTCCTCCTAGGGAGGAGGAGAGCTCTTACACTATTGTACCTTAAACCCTACTTCCTAACTTAGGTTAGTTTACTCCCATGGTTTGGATTTAAGGTTGTTAATGGTTTCCAAGAGGCTATAAAAGGGAAGTCATATGTAACTAGCTTCCACTCTTTCCATTTGCAAGAAAAACATATCTTTCTCTCCCAAAAGAAGCTCCAAAACCCACGGCACACTCTTGTGCATTTAGGGTTTCATTTTAATTTTCCATTCAAAGCAATCCAAAGTGTGTCAGTGTTTCATTCTAAAGATTACCTAAAGGCACCAAGGTGTTGGCAAGCTTGGATTCGGGTTTAACAAGGAATTATCAAGAAAACATAATTAGGGTTTTCTTGATTAGGGTTTTGATTTTGAAGGCTTGGTTGGGGTTTACATCTTGTGTTCATCATCCTATTTGTCTTCTATAAGGTCTATTTAAAGTATTCAATGTTCATTTATTTTCATTCCATTGGATACATACTTGTTGCATTAAGTTAATCACCACCTAGATTCATTTTTAAAATTATATAAGTGTTTGATGAATGTTCATAATGGACAAATGACATGAACTCATTTAGAGGACTAAATACATGTAAGATATACGGTACAACACTTGGTGAAATTATGGTGCAAGGTCTTTAAACAAAACTGAATACAAACTAACTTTATTAATTGAAAACCCTAATTATATCTTTATAATATATTATTGAATTCGAACCATAAAACCTTATGTTTATGTTTTATAAAAAGTAGAGCTCTTTACAAGATACGTGAGCATGTAAGGAACGCGAAAAAAAGAATTATAACGAACAAGTTATGGATTTTACAAGGTTAATATCATAATAAATTAACTTTATAAAACAATTTTATTAAACTGTGATAACATAAAGTTACTGTTCAATGGAGGTAAAAATTTCCATAAATGTAATTATTTTGATAAAATTTCCTTAGATACGAACCCACGACATAAAGAATCGAAAAACGTAATTATAACGAACAAGTTACGTATTTTTACAATTTAATATAATTTAATATCTATGAAACAATTTTTATAAACTTAATGAACAGTAAATACTACAGTTCCAACAGGGTGGATTTAAATTATAAAATATATTTTTGATAAATTATCTTAATACTAATCCAAGACATTAAAGGATCTCGAGAAACGGAACTATAATGAACGAGTTATGATTTAAACAAGTTGCGAATAATTAATTTAATAAAAATAGAATAAATAAACATGGTGATAACAGTAAAAGTTACTGTGATGAACAGTAAAGTTACTGTTCATCATACAGAGGTCTTAAACTTAGAAAAATGATGTGTAGATAAATTAATATATAATTACGGAGACGTGGACATAAGAAACGTATGAAACGGAGTCGAAACGATAAAGATATGAAAGTTTTAAAACTCGCCGCGCAATTACATTTATTTTTAAACATCTTTTATAAAACAATTAACTTAAATAATGACATATCATGTATTAAATCAACATTATTAACGAATTGATGCGTTAGTAAAATAAAAATAAGATTTTTTTTACAAGTACAAATAAATATACTTTAATTTAAAAAAGTACGAGTAAATATTGTTTTAACTTTTAAAGAATTGATAAAAACGATTAGGTGGTGTGTACTATACGACATGTGATGTTTTAATTATATGAAATAAATTATACTAATACACCTATAATTAATTAGTTGCATTTGAATTGCCGAGATTGATTTCGCTTACTTGATTTAGATAATCAAGTCATTCACTTTACGGTGAGTTCATAGCACCCGCTTTTACACACTTAATATTGTTTTACAACTTTGGGGTGAAAAACATGCATTGTTTTACATTTGGACGCAATGTTTAAAACTCTTTTAAAACTGTTACGATTTGGCCTAATTAGCTAACCACACTATTGCCCCACTATCATGAACTGTCAAGTGCTAGTTAGCGAGCGCGAATGTTATGAATAGATCTATTTGGGATTGACATCTGATCCCCGTCGGGTGATTTATCGCTCATAGCGTTTGATTGTACTGAAACAACGAACGTAATACATGTCGGAACAATAGGATTTGCGTGTTTAGAACTTCTACAAGGGGCACATTTATTGCATTAAATTGCAATACAATATATGTCGAGCTTCTTCGGTGTCATTAGCTTAGTTGCACTCGTAATTTCTTTTAAGATATTGTATGTGTTACATGTCTTACATCGAAATCTATGTGGGTCCAATTTTATACATGTACTAAACCGGTGAATTCACCAACTTTAAGTTGACGTTTTTAAAGCAAGTTTTCTCAGGTCGATAAGGTACGGGAAACAGGATACATTGTGGACACATTTTAGAGTCCCATTACTGATAAAGATTGGATGCATTACATTTGGGAATAATTGTTATGTCTTAAAATCTTACTTTTCATGGATGATCTATTTAAGCTCGGCTATTTGTAACAAAACAATCTATTTAATCCAATGTAATCAATTCTTAAACGACTCATATAGAGGTCGTGGGCTCATATCTCGTGCTGTTGATCTATGAAATAACAACTCACCAACTCATATTCCGCTGCAGACCCATTTTTGGGGTGTTACAGTATCCTCTTTTTCTTGTAGCCTCATTGATCTCCTAAGAAAACATTGCTTTAAAACGTCAACAATAATGTTGGTGAATTCATAGGTTTGTAAAAATGTAATAAATGTAGGACCACAAGATGTCCCAAGTGTATAATCAAGTCAACAGAATGCAAACATCACAAAAAATGTTATTACGTTTCCCCTAATCACATGACACTGAGCTCGACATAAATGATTGCAAATAAATTGCCAACATTTCCCGTGAAGATGTTTCTAAACCGCGCCACAAAAATCCCAAATCCGACATGGTTATACTTCATTTATCTAGTGATAGCTAATCACCCAAAAACCCCCGGGGGTATGTCATCCCTAAATAGATCTATTCATAACATTCATCACGCTCACATAGTAATTGACAGTTCATGAATGTGGCTCAGATGGTTATCGCTACTTAGGAAACCGATATCATAATGTAAAAATGTCCACTTGTGTCCAATTGTAAAATCATGCATGTTTCTCACCCCAAAACCTGTAAATCATTATAAATGTAAAACATGGGGCTATGAACTAACCTCGAGTGAATGAATCAACACAAATATATCAGATGCGTGAAAAACGTCACGTATGTGTCCGAGTGCAACCTAATTAATTATAAGTCGTATGAGTACTAAGTACTTTGAATAACTATTACCGTATATAATTTTATACAGCTACATCACCATCTAATTGTATTAGTGAAATAATATTTATAAAGTAAATGTTTATAAATATCACTTTAGTAAAGATGGCGTAACTTTCTTGTTTAAAGCCCCGTTTCGTATGTCTTACGTCCACAGGCTTTCATATAAAAAGATTTATCCAAAATATACATTTTAAGTATTTTAGATTCCTTTGATGAATAGTAATTTTACTGTTCATGCACTTTTATAAATTTAATTAGCGTAATCTCGTAAAAGTTATATCTTAATCGTTTTAGAACTCCGATTTTACGATTCTTTCGAGCACGTCCTCTGTAATTAAAAGTTTTGATATAACTAAAATATTTCCAAAAATTTTCTGAGATAACAAGTAATTTGTTTTTTATAAAATTATTTTATAAAAGTATTTTATTTATCGTAAACAATGAAAAATCCATAACCCTTCGTCTAATGATCAAATAATTATGATTCTTAATGTATTGGAATCCTAAAAATATGTACTTTCTATGAAAAATAATTATATATTTTTATCAGAAGTGGAAAATAATAAGTTTTTATAAAATTGTTTTTATAAAAGCTTTTATTATCGTAAAACTTGCAAATGGCGTATCATCTTTCGAGTTCTCTATATACCTACGATCGTCATGACATGTAGTATTTTATAAAAACATAAAATAAATATCTTATTTTCATGTTTAAAACAGAAAGTTTGGATCTTTTGGTTAAAATGTGTATAAAACTTGTTTTTATACGTTTTTAGCTTAGTCAAATTGCTACAAGTCCTCTACAACACATTATATCACATGTCTCATATTTGTTAGGTTCTTTAATCCATAATTTGTCAAAGTAATATCCATGATAACAAGTCCTTACATCACTTTTACTTATAAACTTAATAAGTAACTTTTTAAGCAACTACTTTATATATACTTTTTATAAGCTAAACCATACTTGTATAATGCTTATACTTCCATTACAACATATATTTAACATCCGTATAACATATGAAAAAGTTTATCAAACCATGATCAAGAGTAAAAATCCATTTTACATGTTAATATATTTCCTAGATGGTGATTTACTATATAAACATCATGTACACATAAAATCACAAATGTAAAGAGTGTAAGGTTTTTAGATGACCTTAGGATGAAGTATGATGAAGAGAAACAAGATCTAAACCCTAATTTTGTAAAACTTTGAGTATTGGATATAATAATGGGTATTTGTTGAAGCGTAAATAAGTTTTGGTGGTTCCGTGAATGCCTAAACGTATTTTATCGCGAAACGTAAACACTTTACGTAACCAATAAAAATAAAATGTGCAATGTTAATAATTATCCTCTAAATAATTATCTAACACTTGATTGACGTAAACCTTTAATTGTTTGATGCCTGTTTACGTTGAATGACAATTTTTAGCTTACGCGATTTAACTTAACGATCAAAATTAAAAGCAAACGCGTACAAGAATAAAAATAATTAGTGAAATAAATGACGTCATAAAATGACCTGAAAACTTGATGTGTTATAGTCTTCCACTATTAAATGAGCCTTGTCCTCAAGGCTTAACGCGACCACTGATAACAAATCATTGACGACGGTGCGGGTTTTTGTGAAGAGGTGAGGATACTTCTTTTGAAATTGGTCTTCACGTTCTCAAAGTGAAACTCCAAGACCCTCTACCTAGAGTTCCATCGAACCCTTTGATAAAGGGAATAGGCATTGTTTTCAAATCGTTTAAAACTTACGATTCATGATTTCTTTCTACTGGTTCCTTTGATAAAGATAAAGCTGTCCATCATAATAAGTCCATCCAACAGAACGGCTAATGGTTCGTCGGCATAGCACTTCTTCAAGTTGGATACATGAAAAACTTATTGTGGAAAACCGTGGCTCAACTCTTGAGGAAAGCTCAACTTTAAGCAATGCTCTAAACCTTTTCCAATACTATTAAATGATCTAACATATCTGGGTTTAGCTTCCGCTCGTTTGCAAAATGTACTAATCCCTTTCCAAGGCGAAACCTTGAGCATAACTCTATCTCTAACATGAAATTCCATCGGCTTACGCTTTAAATCGGTGTAAATCTTTTGTCGATCACGAGCGGCTTGAATTCTTTGCGTGATCTGAATGATGTTCTCGGTTGTTTCTTGAACTAGTTCTGGACCAGTGAGTTGAACTTCTCTAACCTTGGCCCAACAAACAGGTGAATGACACTTTCAACCATAAAATGCTTCAAACGGTGCGGCCTTGATGCTAGCGTGATAACTATTGTTATATGAAAACTCAACAAATGGAAAATGGTTAACCCAACCCTTTCCAAAGTCGATCACATAAGCACGCATCATATCCTCAAAGTATGAATAGTCCTCTGACTTTAGTCTGTCTAATTGTAGATGCTATGCAATACTTGATTTCTAAATCGTACCCAAGGCCAACTGAAGTGACCACCAGAAATTTGATGCGAACCTAGTGTCGCGATCACTAAAATGATTGAGACAGGTATTTCCATGGACTCGAGAATACCTCATTTAGGTACAATCATTCTTTCTTGCAATTTTTCATCAGAAATGGATTAGTTTCCCTCATTGGTATAAGATTGTGGATTTAGTAAGTCGGACAACAATCCCCAAATGATAAGAATAACCTTGTGAACGACTTAGGAAGCATCATGATAAAATCCAAATAGTGATATTATCCCACATCCATTGAGGTATCTCAGGGTTTGCACCAAACAAACCCGATGGACTTTGGTGTTTCAGCAGCCTTGGACCTTGAAGCACATGTCAATATTCTCTAACATAGTGCTGATATCTGCCTTCATATTAGGACCCCCAAAATATAGTTTCCTTCTTCATGTCTTGATACACCTTGTCAAACTCGATTCTAGAGTATATTGACTTGTGGGACTCATGCATAATCATAGTCGTCAAATCACCATAACAAGGCAACCAACTCTTGCCATTTAAGCATAGAGTTCCATCCATGTGGTGTTCTAACTTCTCCTATGCTATATCCTCCTGATCAAAACCTCTTACATCTTCATTTTTGAGATTCTCTGGGTTCTATGCCTCTATTTTGGCTTCTAAAATTTATTTGGGGAGATTCAAACCAATAGTCATGACTAAGGCTCAAACTCGTAATGGCTTATTCCGTTCTTTACGGCTTAAGGCATCAGCCACCTAATGTTTTCCTTTTCCCTCGGTTGGTAACGTATATTCAAGACCAATAATCCATGAGTCGTATAGTTTTTTTTCTCCAATGAAATTTTCAATTGGCGAAATGCATAAGAAATTACTTTTCTCCCTTTCAACTAACACAGCACCCATCCTTTATAGCGAGCATTGCAAAGACCACAAAAATCCTCGTTTCCTTCAGGTAGAGACCAGAATTGTCGCACTGCACAATTTTCTGCTTTAATTAACTGGAAGGCGCTTCCTCCTTGTCACCACCAAACACACTTAAACTCCTTTATGAGTATACAGCTTGGTTATCATTTGAACTTTAGAGAACTAGAGCGCGAGCAGAAATCCATCAATAAATGCGAGAGGATGTGAGCGCGAGGACCGACATATACGAACGCTAACAAGAATTGTAGCGCATAATCTTCAATTGCGTTTCAGAGATGTCTAATCTTTCTTATGGATTCGGAGAAGATGTCTTGTGCGGGGGGTTTACTCACCGTGAATGCGCCTTGCGACTCTCAATTAATTCGTGGCTGGATGGAAAGTCGTACCTTGGGGGGAATCGGTCGCAAAATTCACATTTGACCAGAATCTTGTAGCATACAAGCTTATGAATACCTTATTCTCTTCTAAGCAATTCTAGAATTAGCCTTAAGATGTTCTTCATGGTTTCCTATCTTGTTCCTATCTGAAAATAGATCACAGCTGAGTGCCATCATCAATCAGAAGTCAACAAAAACTTATCCAAATATGGCTTGCACACCTGATTCATGAGATCCATAAATACCGCCGGTGCGTTCGTCAAACCAAATGGCATAACTTGGAACTCGTAATGACCATATCGAGTTCTGAATGTCGTCTTCGGAATATCTTCTTCACGTACTTCGATAGCTGGTGTAACTTGATCGTAGGACTAATGCTAGAATAAAGTTAGATTCCTTTGGTTGATTCAAGAATAAAATCGTCGATCCTTGGGATTGGGGTAACGATTCTTCGCGCGCGCGAGAGAGTGCGAGAGTTTTACCCTTCACGATAGTCGATTGCACTAATCGAAAAAGATCCATCCTTCCTTCTTAAACAAACAACACCAAGCTCCACGGTGAGGAACTGTGCCTCTATAATGCCTTTGTTGGATAGCTCCTTCAAGTTGGTCCCGATAATTCTTTCAATTTCGAACGGGGCCCAATCGATAAGTGCCCGTGCTACAGGTGCAACAGCGCGCGTGTAGAGCGCGAATCAATAGAGAGTGTCGCGAGACCACATGTCTAGTCAAAGGAAGACTCTGAGAAGTCCTCAGGAGCGACGAACTTACAATAAAATATCTCGAACTGCGTCGGTACGCGGGTCCTCCACGTAACTCGCGAGGAGCGTCGCGAGCGCTAACTTGTCATCAGTCGAGCCTTTTGTAGTAACATAGATGCCGCAGAAAAACGCGCGCGCGAAAAAATGACATGCATACCATATTCTATCAGTACTCCATTTGCGTTGAGTAGTTTCACGAGAACAATGTTTCAAATTAATACGATGCGTCGTTTCCCCGGTTGGTCTTCGGTCACCATGAACAATCAACGTTTCCTTTCCACTAAAGGTAGTACGAAAGAATTTTTCTTTCACGGCACAAACAATCACAAAAAGCTTGGTATTTGCCAACCAATACATACCGAATAATGATGTCGAAACTACAAGTTCCATGGCATTAAAGATATCGAAGAATTGAAGTGTGGCCATTTAAGAAGTTTTACATGTAAAACCCCGAATGGTAGTGTATTAACAACCCAATTATTCCTCCTGTGTAGCTAGTTCAACATCATAATAATGATCGAGCGCGTGTGAGCGGATTGGTTGTGATAATCATTTGGGGACTAAATGTATGTAGACACAAGAACTTCTAATCGCACCCATTATCAAATAATATAGAAGCATAGCTGGTATTGTTTTAGAAAGAACGAGCGCCTGTAACGACGTTTGATTCTGGGTTGTCCCAGCATGGCCTACCGCATAAAATGCGAGAGAGAGTGCTGGAGCCATTCCAATTTCCACCCTTGAATTACCACGGTTGTTGTTCTTTAGCTTTGGATATTCCCTTTTAAAATTTCACGGGCTTCGCACTCAAAGCATGTAGCTTTCTGACTTGCCCTAGTGCCCCTTTGGCTGTTAGTAGTATTAGCATTCATAGTACTCCCTACAGTAATGGCCAGATGGCTAACTCTGTTTGCACTTCTTGCATTTTGGAGCACACTTGACCCATCATGGTGATATTTGCAAGTTGGAGAGCATAGAGGTTTTAGATCCTCCATAAGGTTTCTTCTCGCCAAACCCAGTATTGTAAGCCTTGTCAAAGTTACCTATCTTCTTGTTTTTGTTGTTGTTGGTTCTGATATTTCCTTGATGTCATCAAACTCTCTTGTTTTCCCCAGCCTTACTTTTTCAATAAGGTGTTGATCTTCTTGTCCATAACAGCTCAGTTGGGAAATTCAATTATGCTTCCTGCATGGTCTTTGGCTTAGATGCCATTACACTTCTGTGAGTCATGTCGGGCAAACCACTGACATACCTCGATCTTATCCGACTCCTTCAATAAAAACATCCTAGCACACATCAATGCCAGTTTTCCTGAAACATTGGTATAAAGCTACCACTTCGGTACCTTTAACCTTCCGTTTTCCCCAAATCTCAACCCCACGCTTCTTAATCTGAAGCTTCTTGGCAGTGGGTACTTTTGCCCAGGTCATCATCTGTGTGTTCAGGTTTGTCCAAGTCATTGCGTACACAACATCGTGACCAACAGTCCTAACGTGAGAGTTCCACCACGTTATAGCACTTCCAAGAAGAGTACAACTAGCAATCTTGATTTGGTTTTCCATAGTGCAGTTGCTTATACCGAACACAGTTTCTATTCTTTCAAACCACTGAGTCAACTCGACAACCCATTCAGTACCCTTAAAATATAGGGGTTTGTATTTCATGAAGTCTGGGTAAGTGCACTCACGAGAAAGAGAAGCTTGTCTCCTTACATCTGTTCCAGAATCATGGCTGTCTTCGCCATTCCAGCTTCTGTCAGCGTCACGTGCTGCTAAGGCATTAGAAGCCTTGGTCGATCATAATGCCTTAAGTTGGGCATCAGTCACTAAGGTAGAAGGTGGTGGTTGTTGTGGTGGTTGAATGATCTGGTGTGTTCAGGTTTGGGTGCTTTCCTTGGTGCCATTTTCTTCAAATCACAAGAAAATATAATACCCGTTAGATTTCATACAAATCATAACCATGACATGACATATACATAATAAATAAAGTGAGATCACATCGCACTGTGCAATATACAAATGAATTGAAATTAACAATGATGTAGCTAAATCGACATTCATTCATAATAAATTCGATTACAAACATGACATAATACATCCCTTCCATATATAATCTGGAAACATACATGACCGATTCGGTCACAAAATGATCACTACCATTAGGTTACAAAATGAAAATAAAACCTAGATCCTTACTAGCCAGGTAGATGCCCCTAATTGCATGAGTAAGGCTATACAACATAGCTAAACATAACAAGTCTTGAACTACTACCTGGCCTCCCTCCGGTATAATCCTAAGTGTTAGGATCCCTAGAGCAGGTATCTGCCGACTCAGTGGTGCTGGGTGGCTGCCATCTGAGTCTGCAGTGTCCTCATTAGAGTAAGTGCCTCCGTGAGCTGTGTCTGTCTCCTGCACTTTTTACCGTACTTTTTACTGTTCATGCACTTTTATAAATTTCTTTTTATAAACTTAACCCTTTTAAGTCCTCTGATGAACAATACTTTTTATTGTTCATGCACTTTTATAAATTTATTTTTATAAATTTAATTAGCGTAATCTCGTAAAAGTCATATCTTATTCGTTTTAACTCCGATTTTAGCGATTCTTTCAAGCACGTCCACTTAATTAAAAGTTTGATCTAACTAAAATATTTTCCAAAAAGTTTCTAAGATGAACAGTAATTTGTTTTTATAAAAGTATTTATTATGGTAAAACATAAAATATCCATAACTAACTCCTTGTTATTGATTCAAATAATTATGATTCTTAATGTTTTGGAATCCTAGAAATATGTAATTTCTGTGAAAAATAATTATATATTTTTATCAGTTGTGGAAAATAATAAGTTTTTATAAAATTGTTTTTATAAAAGCTTTTATTATCGTAAACTTGCAAATGGCGTATCTTCTTCGTTATAGCTCGGATTTTCGAGTTCTCTATATGCCTACGATTGTCATGACATGTAGTATTTTATAAAATCATAAAATAAACATCTTATTTTTGTGTTTAAAACATAAAGTTTGGACCTTTTGGTTAAAAGGTGTATAAAACTTGATTTTATAAGCTTTTAGCTTAGTCAAATTTCTATAAGTCCTCTACAACACATTATATCACATGTCCTCATATATATAGGTCTTTAGTCCTTCATTTTGTAGAAGTAATGTCCATGATAACAAGTCCCGTACATCACGATTACTTATAGAACTTAATAAAGTAATCTTTTATTAAGCAACTATTTATATATACTTCAGTTAACTAAACTAGTAACACCGCCATGTTTTTGGGTCATTGACAGCCATCAATAAATCCACAATGTATCTTTCGTATTGTACGCGTATTTGTTTTAAAAAAATCGTAAACGTTTAAGTTAAATCGCGTGATGCTAATATTAGTGTTCAATGTAAACGGCATCAGACCGATTAAATGTTTACAGTCAATCAAGTATTAAATGAATATATGAGAATAGATTATGGTCCTTTGTGCATTTTTAATTTTTATCGGAAATACGTAAAGTGTATACGTTTCGCGATAAATTGCATTTAGGCATACCTGGAACCACCAAAACTTTTCTACGCTTCAACAAATACCCACAATTATACCCAATACCCAAAATTTTACAAAATAACATCACATATATACATATAAAAAAAGGATATTGATGAGATACAAAAAAAATACTTACATCTCACTTCACCACATGTTCTTTGTACATACTTGCCATTAAGCCTAGCCCTTACCTCCCATTCTTTTGCCAAGACCTTCCTAAAAAACCCTCATGGTGTCCTCCTTGACTATCCTACATGTTAAATACTTTAGATTGCAAGAGATGAGTTCACAATAAACACTTAACACTTATTAGAAAAACCAAAAACATTCTTCCCTTTGTGCTCCTATAAGCCTTACGTCTCAAAAACACCGCGTTTAATAAAACCATAAACAAACTTTTCAAACAACACATACAAGCATCACACATCATATATCTACGATACCTCAAGAATGATTTGAAGCATTGGTTAACCATTTAAAAGGGTTGAAGCAAGAAAGGAAGGATTAGGGTTTCCTTAGAATAATTAGGGTTTCATTCTTGCAAGCTTGGATTTAAAGCCTAAACAAGGGTTTAGCACCTATTACGTCAACATCATTGGTTCATCCATAAAGGTTTAGTATCTAAAAGCCTTATCTTTCATTTCATGAGTTTTTGATGCGATATGTTAGTTCTTTATAGCAAAATCACCATTAGACAAATGTTGAACATGTAAAATGGATTTTTATTTTGTTATCATAGATATGTAACACTATACACATGTATATATTTGTGATATTTGAGGTATAAATGGATACATAAGTGTTTTATAATCTTGGTTAAGCTTAAAAAGATTAATGCAAGATTAGGGTTTTTAAGGTTTCTTAATATGTTACAAGTAAAAGTATTGCAAATGACTTATTAATCTTGTTTATGGACTTTTGTTTATATTATATGAATACTAAAATAAGGTTATAATGGAAGTATAACTCTTGTACACACTTGGTTAATGTATAAAAAGTTCATATGTAAACTTGTTAAATTAGGGTTTCTTTAATAAGTTTTGATTAAAATGAATTAAGACCCTTGTTAAACTTGTACAAAGATGGAAAAACTATGGACTTATATGGACTTTATTAAATATTATGACTTATGATAAAAGTGAGGTGGAGAACCTTGGTTGAAAATTTACAAAGGTAGAAAAGTAACATAGAAACAAGCCTTATATAAAAGTGTACATATTTAACATAAAGAGGCTGTTTGGATTTTAAATTTCAAACAGTGAGTTTGGTGTTTTATAAAGATAATACACCTCATGACGATTCCAAAAAGATAAGAAACTCGAAAAACGGATTAATAATGAAAAAGAACGCTAATTACAAGTTCATACCGTTAATTAAACTGTTTAATAATAACTTTTATAAAAATTATAAAAAACAGAAAAATGATGTTTTTTAAACAGAAACACACACATTTCTAGGATTCCAAAATGATAAGAATCATAATTTTTCGATTAAAAACGAAGAAGTTATGAATTTCGCAAGTTTGTATACTTAAAATGCATAAAAATACATTTATAAAACCATTTTTAAAAAAGTTACTGTTCATGAAAAAAACATTTATTTTTGTAAACCTCATAAATATAATAGAACTTTCAATATGAGAACGTGCTCGCAAGAATCGCTAAAACGGAGCTATAAATGAAATAAAATACGACGTTTTACTGGTTCTACGATAACTAAAACTACAAAAATAACTTTATAAATGTGTGAAACCGTAAAAAAAGTACTGTCCAGTGGACTAAAAATATGAAAATATCAAATATTGATAACTCGGCTTAATACAAAAACGTGGACATAAGAAACGCAAGAAACGGACTTGAAACGCGAAAGTTTACGCTCGTATTTACTACAACGAAAAATTATAAACGTTTTAACCTATTAAACACAATTTTACCAAAACAATTAGATGGTGATTAGCTATATAGAATGATATATGGTAGTAGTTACCCAATGTGGTTAGTACTTATACGACCTTAAATTAAATAGGTTGCAATCATACGATTTGCTTGACGCAATATTGTGATATTCTAGATATTCGCTCACATCATGGTGAGTTTCATAGCCCTAAAAACGTTTTACCATGATTTTGTTTCATTCACAAGTTTTTGGGGTGAGAAACAAAAATGCAATATTTATAATTAGACACAAGTGGTTAAGTTCTTATATTAGGATACTGTTTGCCTTAGTAGCGATAACCCTAAGTTGAGCCCCATTATCATTAACTGTCAGTTTAATGGAATGTGAGCTCGAATGTTTATGGAATAAAATCTATTTGGGATTGACATCCCCGTACTTGGTGATTAGCTATCACTAGGGCAAACGAAACATTTTATAACCATGTCGAACATAGGATGTTGCGGGTTAGAACATCATCACGGGCAATGTAGGCCATTTATATGGTATTCATTTATGTCGAGCTTCAGTGTCATGAGCTTAGGGCAACGTAATTACATTTATATGATGTCTGCATTTGTTGCATTATCATACACTTGGGAAATCTTGTGGTCCTACAATATACGATTTATCAAACCTATGAATTCACCAACATTATTGTTGACGTTTTAAAGCAATGTTTTTCAGGGGATCAGTAAGCACGAGGTGCAAGGGATACATTGGTGGTTTTGATTTGGATATCATGCATTAAAGATTTTGTCGCATTACATTTTGTATAACTGTTATGGGCTAGAAATCTTTGTATTTTGAACAAGTGGACAAGTGAAGCTTCGGCTTATGTAACAAATACTTTGTTAAATCCAATGTATCAGTTTTAAATGACTTTTTGGTCGTTCTATATACATCTTGTGTTATTGATCTATGAAGTAACACGCCCCGGACCCTTATTCCGCTGCGACCCAATTTGGGGGTGTTACAGATTGGTATCAAGAGCCAAGGTTATAGAGAACCAGGTCAAATGTTTTTGCTGGACTATAACCGTTTTCAAACATCGAATTCATACAAAGGGGTTTTACACGGGACATACATATGTGCATACATTCATGCATACACTACTTGTTGCATTAGTTGGTTGGACTAGATGCATTCATAATTGATATACATGTTATGATATAAATGTATATTACTATAAGAGTCTTATATTAAATACTAATATAAGCTATTTTGGATTTTCAGATACAGTCATGTCAGATTCAGATGAATCCACTGTTACACACACGGAGATATCCAGTCCGTTTGAGGGCTTATCAAACATTAGATCACCAAGAGTTGTTGGACCTGAGCACGAGGGACTGCCCTGGATGCTAGATGACCCGTATGTGCAGGTCGCCTTACAGGCCCCGCCATTACCAGACTACATACCTGGCCCCGAGGAGCCACAGTCACCACCCCTACCGGACTTTGTCCCAGAGCCGGTATATCTCGAGTATATGTCGCAGGTGGACGAGATGTTTCCGGCTGAGGAGCAGCCACTGCCTGCTGCTGCCTTACCCACTGCTCAGTCACCAGATTATGTTCCGGAGTCCGATCCTAAGGAGGATCCAGAGGAGGATGACGACGAGGACCTTGAGGAGGATCCTGCCGATTATCCTGCCGACGGAGGAGATGACGGCGATGATGAGGATGAGCCATCTGATGATGATGAGGATGAGCCATCTGATGACGAGGAGGAGGAGGAGCACCCAGCTCCTGCCGACTCTACAGTTGTTGCTTTACCAGCTGCCGATCAGGCCCCATCTGCGGAGAAGACAAAGCCGTTCGAGACTGACGAGTCTGCGACCATACCACCACCACACCCTGCATATCGCGTTACAGCTAGGATTTCTATTCCAGCTCCAGTACCTACACCAATTTGGTCTAAAGCAGAGGTTGCCAGACTTCTCGCTATATCTACTCCACCATCATCATCGCTCCCCCCATGGTCATCACCACTTCCCCAGATACCTTCTCCACCACTACCCCCGATACTATCACCACTGCCAGTATCACCACCAATACCTCAGATTCCCTCACCACCACTACCAGTATCACCACCACTACCTCAGATTCCTTTACCACCACTACCAGTATCATCACCAGTACTTGTGTTATCTCCATCAACACCTGCTAGTCCTATTCGTCCGTTGGGCCATCGAGCTGCTATAATCCGGCTGAGAGCCGAGGCCGCATCTACTTCCCATTCACTACCATTACCACCACCCATCATACTCTCCCACACCAGACCAGATGCACCATCATCAGGGATACCACCTTTGCATTTACTCTCTACTGACCGTAGAGAGGACGGACCCGAGGTTACCTTACCACCTCAAAAGAGGTTAGGTATCGCTCTTGGTCCTAGATACGAGATCGGAGAGAGCTCGTCTGCTGCTGCTAGACCGGTTGGAGGTCTTAGGGCAGACTATGGTTTTGTTGCCACCATGGATAGGGAGATCAGGCATTATCTAGAGAGAGATGTTGGATATGGGCTCACCGACTCTTAGGATGAGATAGTTGAGGCCATGCAGGGGACACCAGTAGTTACCAATATGGCAGAGTTTAGCCAGAGGATGATATAGTTTGAGACTAGGGTTAGGCGAGACACATACGAGGTTTATACGAGGTTGGATGATGAGCAGACTGGGCGACAGCTATTGGCTGGTCGGCTCAACATGTTGTTTAGGGATGGGCGTGCACATGCGCGTACTACTAGACTCATGGAGACTAAGGCTAGGATATCTAGAGAGGCTTGGGGATGATCTATGGATGCGAGTGATCTCAGCAATCAGAGATTAGAGAGTTACAGTCAGCGGACCGTAAGAGACAGACGGTGATTACAGAGATGCTGGCAGAGGACCACAAGAGGCAGGTACAACTCACTAAGGCACTAAAGCTAGTGAAGAGACTACAGACTTAGATGGCGGAGTTACAGAGACAGAAGGGACCCGCTAAAGGTCCGGCACAGCCAGAGCTTCCAGAGGAGGCTGGTAGCAGTTCCTAGATCCTGTTATGGCTAGGTATTTTGTACAGCCTACTAAGTATTATGGGTAACTCTCGACTAGTATGGCTTTAGGTTGTATATATTCTTTTATCTTGTAACCTAATCGTTGTGATCATTTTGTATCTGAACCAATCATGTTTCCAATTATATATGGAATGGTGGTATTATGTCATGTCTGTAATCGAATTTATTATGAATGAATGTCGATTCAGCTACACCATTGTTAATTTTAATTCAGTTGTGCATTTCACTGTGTGATGTGATCTCATTTTACTTATTGGGTATATGTCATGTCGTGGTTATGATTTTCTGAAATCTAACGGGTATTATATTTTCTTGTGATTTGAAGAAAATGGCACCAAAAAGAAGGACCACAAGGTTAAACCCAGAAACAACACCAGCCACAACAGCCGCCACCACTACCACTGTCACTAATGCCCAACTTCAGGCAATGATTAACTAAGGCGTTACTACCGCTTTGGCAACACGTGATGCAAACACGAATGGCGTCGACAGCCACAATTCAGGAACAGGTGCTAGGAGAAACGAGCGAGCCACTCATGAGTGCACTTACCCAGAATTCATGAAGTGTCAACCACTAAATTTCAAAGGCACAGAAGGACTTGTCGAATTGACTCAATGGATTAAGAAAATGGAAACTGTGTTCCGCATAAGCAACTGTTCTATGGAAAACCAAATCAAGTTCTCCACTTGTACTATTTTGGGAAATGATCTAACGTGGTGGAACTCCCACGTTAGGACTGTTGGTAATGACATTGCTTATGCAATGACCTAGACTGAACTAAAGAAGAAAATGACTGACAAGTACGGCCCAAGGACCGAGATTAAGAAATTCGAAGTTGAACTGTGGGAATTGAAAGTGAAAGGTACCAATGTGATAGGGTACAACCAACATTTTTAGGAATTGGCACTGCTGTGTGGTAGAATGTTTCCTGAAGAATCTGACAAGATTGAGAAATATGTCGGTGGCTTACTGGTATGTGCTTAATTACACATACCTTTTTCCATTAAAACGGACTTAAAAGACCAAAAACAGACAGAAATTGCCAAATATATGTTTGTTTTGCATTTGTGTTGTGCAGGAAACGGATATTCACAAAAGGACGAAAAACAAAGCCAAAGACGACAAAACTAAGCACGGAATGGAAAAGTGTGTGAAGACAAAGCCAAATCGAAGCCAAAAGTCAATCAAGTCAAAAAGTCAACAGAAAAGTCAAACAGTCAAAGTCAAAGTCAACCCCGACAAAGTCAAAGTCAAGAAGAAGTCAAAATCAGAAGAAATATAACTTGAGGGACCAAAAATGACAAATCCCTAAGTGTATTAAAAGAAGAAAAAGACTACAAGGGCTGAATTTGCAATTTACTAGAAATATAACTCAAGGGGGCTAACCTGCCAACCCCTAAAGTTATATTAACCTCAAGGACCTTCCATGTAATAGACTAATATGAGTTGAGGGGGCTAACCTGCCAACCTCTCAAAGTTATACACCACAGGGACGAAATTTGCAATACACACTTATACCTTGAGGGGCCAAAGTTGGCAAACCACCAAACTTTCCCCTGTCATCCCCAACACCTATAAACCAAATTTTCCCGCCATAGCCAAACCCAAAACCCAAAGCCTGTGAACCCTTTCCCTCTCCCCAACACACTCAATCTCACATTCTTACTCAATGGATTAAACCTCACCCTCACCTCCACTAAACCCCTAAATCCCATTTGGCAATCCCACATTTTTCAATGGCTAATCCAATGGCTGTGATTAGTTCAAATGAAGCACAAGATGACTTGGATGGCTAGGATTACTTTTGATGTTTACACTCACACAAGAAACACAATAGCATTTCTGTCTCAGAGAAGAAACACAGCAAGCAAAGACCTAGAATTTTCTATCTTGTAGTATAAATAGGTCTTATGTAAAGCCCTTGTGGCTATCAAGTTTTTTTTAGTAGTTAGCTTTTAATATAGTCTTATTTTAGTTACTTATTTACTGCTTATCTTGCTCCTTATGTAGTTTTTTTTAATGAAAATTTTCCTTTGAGCTTAATACTGTTAATCTGCTTATTGTCTGCTTATTTATACTTTTTACTGCTTATTTATGTTGTGTAATGCTTATTATACTTGCCTTGAATTTTGCAAGTCATTTAGTCGAAATTTATGATAAAACTGTCTTAAAAAGCCTTAAACTGCTTATTGCTTATTGGCCTATTCTGAGTGCTTATTTGTGGGTTCTTATTGCTTAACAATGCTTGATATTGCTTTTTGTTCATCTGTTGTTAAAACCCTTAGCTTAAATTCGTGTTTTTCATCTTTAAAGGGGTGTTTGGCACAAGGGCCATAATGGGTCAAATTGGTATAAAAAAAACCACTTTGGGTCATAAGCCACTTTTGAACATCTTAATTTAAGTGTTTTTATCTGTTTTTCAAAGTTTTTAAGTTTAATAGTAAATTTTAAGTCATTTTCTAATAGTAGTATAAATCTGAGTTTTTCAATGCTTATCAAATGGGTTGTTCTTGATGATTGTTAAAAAGTCTTTTTATGATCTTGTTACTCTCCCTTTTAGTACCCAAATGCAGTAGGTTAGTAACATGTAAGTATTCATTGGAGTTTTGCATTCCTCTCTTTAGATTTTTTTTAGACTTCAAATAGCCCTTAATTCAGCAGCCTAGTTTCATATACTCCGTTTAGTTTTAAGCTATGATTTTTAGTATTTAAGTCCTTTAGCTATCCTAATCCATCGATTTAAGCTTATCATAGGTTTTCAAACCCTTTTGTAGGAACCGATTAATACTTCCACTTCATAACCCGAACACGAAAACAAGAAAAGAGATAGAGAGAGAGACGAAATGTAGAGAGAGAAAAGAGAGAGTTGAGAGAGAATAAGAAAAAGAAATTTAGATTAATGAATGAAAATGATCAGAAACAACTTGACATTGCAACGATTGCAAGTCAATGGTCAATTTCTTCAGCAACTTCACAGAATGGTCAATTTTGTCACAATTGTAAGCAACAACACAAGTTGGATGAACTTTCATACCATAAGCTATTTTGTGGAATTTTGACATTCTGAAACAATACCAAAGGAAGTTAATGAACTCCGTGCTGAGAGAATGGCCAAGAATGCTAACCCATTAGCACTTAGTTTTGCTCATCTAATGACTCAAACACTTCGAGACCCGTATTATCAATCATCCAAAGGTCTCACAATCATATGCACCAACATCCAAAGCTTCACTTCCAACCAGATCACAAGCAGCTGACAAGATACAAGGCAAAGAGATAGCCAAACCAATCACCACCACCATTTGTTGTCTGAGTCAGCTCTGAAAGGAAGACGTGATCCTGAACAATCTCAGAAGGACAAAGATATGCAAAGAAATTTGGCTCGCATTGCAAAGTACTTTCAAGAAACTCTACAACCTACCTAACAGACAACCTCAGAACTTCCTCAAACACAGGAACAAGAAAGTGGATACTACTCCTCGTACAAGAATGACAATCAACTGGACATGTTTGGGAATCAAAGACCAATAAAATGATGTTGGGCCTATTGGAAACTGTAGGTAGTCAAGTAGAGCAACAGTCTGGGATACTGTG
This sequence comes from Tanacetum coccineum, assembly GCA_026074375.1. Lineage (NCBI taxonomy): Eukaryota > Viridiplantae > Streptophyta > Magnoliopsida > Asterales > Asteraceae > Tanacetum > Tanacetum coccineum. Next base: position 94,886 of record BQNB010002600.1, on the reverse strand, counting down.
CTTTAATTGCAAGTATTTGGTCTTTAGCTAAGGAATGCGCAGAAGCAAAACTAGGTAAGAGACCCACGTATCACAAGAACTAAGATGTTGCTGTTAAACAAGCTAGAAAGGTGGTTCAACCTTCAAGCAGAGGCAATCTGAACTGGCTAGCAGACTCGTATGAGGAGAAATTGATGAAACAAGAAGTTGGAAGCACATTACATTACATGGCAAAGATTCAAAGGTTCCCTAAAGCATACACCAGGCAATGACGCTGAGTCCATTGGAACAGGTACACTACGATACTAAATCATAAATGTGTGTTACCAATGACTTACAACCAATTATGAGCAATCAGGTATCTTATAGTAACACATGGCAGTGGAAGACGGTGATAGTATGTCATTCCTGACTCACCGGATATAGTGTGATAATGATATTCAGAATGACCACATGATGTAAGAATGTGATGATGACAGTGTTGCACTGCTAATTTAAATTGCTAATTTAAAACTTGATTCGAATGAGAAACAAAAAGAATACAAAAGCAATTAAAGAAAGCAAAATGAGCGAACATTGACGTGCAATAGTATAACTGAGTTGGCAAAACTATTATTTGCCAGGAAACTAGTAGAACACTTGGAGAATCTAATAGTTATCCGGGTTAGTTGTTAGTATGCACTTCAAAACATACAGTATCTGAGTTTTGAAAGGCCAAGCTTTTAATGTATCGAACAGTTGACTAAGACAAACTTGAACGCAAGTTAAATGAAACTCTAAGGACTATTAGCTACAAAAGGACTTTGACATACAAGTGAGATTTAAAAGTTAAGGGCCCTACGAAATTTCTGTTAGTCCCAAGCGAAAACACGATGAGTTAGTCAACAGAGTCTTTTAACTAGGACACATTACGAAGGTCTTTGTCAAGGAGAAAACAAAGGTAATAACGGATTGGAAACTTGAGGGAAGACAAAGTATAATTACAAACTGATTTCATGTGAACAACACAAAATCTTAAATTTCTTGGAGGGAAATTTTGTACCAAACGTGTCCAATCAATCACAAACCCATTCAAAATGATAGTCGCCCAAATTGCTCTACATTTAAATGAGGAAGACCTACCTTTGCCAAACTCCCCCCCCCCCCCCCTCCCTCCCCCCACCTCCGCGATGTACATAAGAAAAACAAAAAGGCTCAAAGAGCACCCATGTTTGGTATGCAGAATCACACAAGACCAATCCTGAACCATGCAACCAGAACTCCAACCCCGATAGTGAAGAGAACTTGACACTTGCTTGACAAGAGTCGATCTAAATTGAATAAAGACTTAATCACATTGAAACCATTATAGACTACACGAACGTTTATAATAAGTCTTTATAAATTTTCAACCCCACCCAGCAATATAGAAATTCATTCGCACAGGCAAATGAAATCAAAAAAGAAAATAGTGTGAGAAAATCATTTGTAAAAACAAAACCAATGTTTCTCAAATCATAGATTTCTTACCATATGTCTAGAAACAATCATAAGCAAAGTATACAACATATAAATGTCATGACAAATAACATTAAATCATCTGAATGAAATTGTCCAATCAAGCATGGGTAAAACATTCGAAGACTTCTTATCTCGTAACCAACTGCGCAGAAATGGAAATCCTAGAAAAGACATGATTGATGCCCATGCCATAAGACTCAAGAATATGATAGGTTTCCGCCTTGACATGAACTTAATCAAGAAAGCATTGCAGATTTAAAGTACAGTTGAAATCTCTTGGAATGATGAACATTAGAAATGAACTTGATAATCTGATAAGGCAGAATTTTCCAACATGTAATGATAGCTTTTGCAAGAATGTGTGGGGCTAAGATGTTATAGTGTTCTTATTTGCAATCTCATCTATATTAGGATGAGATCACTGGAATACAAGGTGCTATATATCAGTCAATAAAGTCATGGAAATGACTTTCTTGCACCAAAAGCTTTCTGAACAAACAGAATTTTTAAGTAAAGAGAATTACACTGTAGCTTTTACAGAGATTTTTCTAAATTAGAAAAACTCTCACATTACTCTTTGATAATCTAGCTTTACAAGACTGTCAAGACAACTGAAAATGACACACTTGCAAAGAAAAGGCATCAATTGTAATTCGAAAAGGAACGTGAAAAAACAAAATATTAGAAATACATATTTGAAAGACTTCAAATGCAGATTAAGAGACAAGAACCTGTAATAAATGGAGATTAAAGAAACACATTCTGGTCACAAAAGGAAGTCATGTGAAACTCAGTTTTTATAACCATCTGTTTCGACAACCAAATGCTCAAAGATTCCAAACCATCAGTTTTTAGGAAACCGGCCCTTTTTCAGACTCTCTTGAGAGAAAATATAATTGCAAAGAAAAAGTCGTTTTAAAAACTAAGTGAGTCAGAGGAGTTTATCAAAACTCAGTCACTCCACAGAATTTGCCCTGCAAAACAGCAAAGCAATCTTGTAAGAACACACAAAAGTTATAATACCATGGCATGTAAACTAGATAGCAAGTAGTACCACCCAAACTAGAGTCACCATCAGTTTGATCAGACTTCTACGGAATACAAATCCTCGCGTAACTACATCACACATAGACAGTAGCTCACAAAGACTAATGCTCTTAGCAGACCACAGCTAGGAGCAATCAAATGAAAATAAGGTCGTGCCAAACAGACTAGTCATTGAGTTTAAGAAGACTGATGTAGAATAACACCCTAGATTTCTAGTATTTCTAATCAACAAAGTTCTGTAACTGCGTTGTAATGACAGTTTAAATTTCCAAACTTTGAATGTTAATGCTAGCTATTCGACTATGTGGAAAATGTGTGTTTAATTCGAATCATGATGCTTGTGTTTCTAAGTTTTTGAAAGACGTGAATGCTAGAACTAAGAAGCTAATGTAGGCCTATTAGTACAAGAAACCCCAAAAGTCAGGCGAACAATCTGTTGGCAAACATCCCAATAAGAAAACAGTTGCATCAGAATCCACTGTACACAAATTCAAAGAGTTACTATAGGATGTTGTATAAGAAGACTAATAAGGCATGGAAATGGTGGATAGCACAACAATGCCCATCAGCATATACATGGGTTCCTAAGACAAAAAGGAAATGGGTACCTAAAGTTAGGAACGAAATGTGTGTCTAAAATGTTAGATTCATCGTAGAATAAATGTATCTGGATAACTAATGTCTTTTAAAACTCACAAACACTAGATTAGGATCCGAATTTTTCATGTATTCCATCCGTCCTCTAATTCTCTAGCAGATTATACAACTCATCATATTCATGTGTGACTCTGGAGTGCACAAAGCACATACGGGCCCAAATCCATCTCTGCTGTGCAATTTTGTTGAAAAATACTTGGGTACCGTTCGTTTTGGCAATGATCAATTTGCTCCAATTCTTGGTTATGGAGATTTGGTTCAAGGAAATATCTCGATCGAAAGGGTTTACTACGTCGAAGGTCTCAATCACAATCTTTTCTCGGTGGTCAATCTGTGATGCTGATTTGGATGTTGCATTTCGGAAATCTAATGATTTTGTTAGAATCCTTACAGGGAAACGACTTACTAATCGGTAATCGTGGAACTGATCTCTATACAATTTCTCTTCAAGAAACATCTTCATCAGCTCCAATCTGTCTCATGGCTAAAGCATCACCAACTCAAGCATGGTTATGGCATCGAAGACTGTCTCATCTCAACTTCGACTACATCAACTTGCTTTCAAAGAAAGATGTTGTGATTGTTTACCCAAAACTGAAGATATGTCAAGGAACAACTATTTTCCACTTGTGGAAAGCGATGTAAAAGCAAAACGAAGTCATCATATCAAAGGCGCGAGGTAGAGCGCGAGCTGAGAGCGCAAAAGTGACGGTTAAACTTCAGCTCACATATTAGACTTACTGCTGAGTCCATGACGGGATGCAAGCCTAAATGAAGAAGTAAAAATCTCATGGTAATCCCGTCGATGACAAATCCAGATATACTTTGGACTCTCTTCTACGTCCAAGGTGAAACACCAGAAGTTTGAAAGACTTTCTCACATGAACCAAAGAAATCTTCAAGCCACAGTAATTTCAGTTCGCCACTGACAGAGAGCACTGAGTTTCTTAAACAAGACACTTAATGCAATCTTTAAAGAAGGAAGGAATTGATCCCCCGCATCAAACTTCTACTCCTCGAACACCTGAACAGAACGGCGTTGTCGAAAGACAAAACCGCACTCTCGTTGAGGCTGCTCGAACGATGCTTTCGGCTTTTAAACTTCCTTTATTCTTTTGGGCTGAAGCAATTGCAACCGCATGCTATACTCAAAACAGATCAATCATCATCCCAACTCATAGAAAACGGCATATCACATCATTAATTGACAGAAAACCTTCAACAAACACCTTCACATACTATGGTTGCACTTGTTACTTAACAAAGAGATGGAGAAAAATTTGGGATAAGTTTAAGAAAAAGGTGATACGAGCAATAAGTGGGATACTCCACTCAATCAAAGTCGATTCGTGCTACAACAAGAGAACAAGGTTGATATTAATCCATCGATCTCAATTTGATGAGATCCAAAGATATATCAAGACGTCTGTTGCTAATGACATCTTCTGTCCTCAGTTCCCAACGAAAAACAGCGTCAGATTAGACAACCCTACCCCGCACCTAACTAAAAAATGTTATTCATCATCAGATACAACAGTTCCATCACAACAGGAGTTGGATCTTCTTTTTGGTCCTTTGTACAATGAATTTTTCAATGATGGTACTTCACGTGTCAACAAGTCTTCACCCCCACCGATAATTCTAGCTCCACAAGACACAAACCGTCAACGAAACATTCACCCTACATCAAACCGAGACAACATCAACAAATGTACATGCTGAGGAAAACAACGATGATCAAGCAGAATTTACCAATCCTTTTTGTACACCACCAATCCTTTCTGTACACCGGTACAAGAAAATGCTGAGTCTTCCTCAAGCAATATTGGTAATTCAAATGTACATACCTTTAATCAACCTCAAGATTCAGAATACCGATGGACAAAAGATCACCCGTTAACTCAAGTTTGTGGCAATCCATCTAAGCCAGTGCAAATAGACGACAACTTGCAACAGATCCTAAAATGTGTATGTTTGCACTCACCGTAAGTATTGTTGAACCAAAAAACATTAAGGAAGCAATGGCTGATTCTGCATGGATAGAAGCAATGCACGAAGAACTTCATCAGTTTGACAGACTACAAGTCTGGGAACTCGTTGACAAACCTTTTGGCAAGAACTTAATCAAGCTAAAGTGGTTATGGAAAAACAAAAAGGATGAAGACCAAACTATAATTCGCAACAAAACACGACTTGTAGCAAAGGGTTATGCTCAGGAATAGGGTATTGATTTTGAAGAATCATTTGCTCTAGTTGCTCGCTTAGAGGCTGTCAGGATTTTTGTCGCATATGCTGCACACAAGTCTTTTCCAATTTATCAAATGGACGTAAAAACGACATTTCTTAATGGTCCATTGAAGGAGGAGGTTTATGTTGCACAACCAGACAGATTCGTTGATCTTGATCATCCAAACAAAGTTTATCGGCTAAGGAAAGCTCTATATGGATTGAAACAAGCTCTAAGAGCCTAGTATGATGAACTCTCAAAATTCCTGATTTCCAAAGGTTTTACTAAAGGTATCATTGACCCGACCCTATTCACGATAAAATACGGGGAGGACATTCTACTTGTGTAGATTTTACTTGAATGACATAATTTTGGTTCGACAAACCCTAAATAATCAAACGCTTTGAAAATAAATGCATGGTAGATTTGAGATGATCCTTATGGGAGAAAATGAAAATTCTTTTTAGGTACTCAGATCCACCAATCCTCACGCGATATTTTTATCCATCGGGCCTAATATACTTTAGGAAGAATCTGAAAAAACATGGTAAAGGAAAAAGGACAAATGCATTGTTACAATCCAATGGTTACGAAACCTAAATTAATGCAGACTTGAGTGGATAAACCCCGTAGACCAATACCTGACTACCATAGCAAAATCGGTCACTCATGTATTTGGACATCTAGTATACGCAAACATAGTTGCGAAGCTGTATGTTATTGTGCAAGATATCAAGCAAGACCGACTGAAAAACACCTCCAAGAGGTTAAAAGGATCTTTTGATACTTAAGAGGTACCATTCACATGGGACTCTAGTATCCGAAGGATTCTGGCTTTAAACTAACAGCTTTTTCAGATGCCGATCATGCCGGTTGCCTTGATACTCGCAAAAGCACTTCTGGAGGAATACAGTTCCTAGGTGATATGCTAGTCAGCTGGATGTCAAAGAAGCAAGACTGTACTGCAATGTCATCAGCAGAGGCTGAATACGTGGCGTTATTCCTTCAAGTTGTGCTTCACATAGTCATGTGGAATGAGACACACTTCAAGATTTATGGCTTCATCAACAACAAAATACCGCAATATTGGCGATCTCCAACAGCCATAGCAATCTCATGCAACCCCGTGCAGCACTCCCGTACCAAGCACATCATACTTCGTATTATTTCAACAAGAACATTGTTGAAAATGGTAATAATTGAATTGGACATTGTGAGGCAGAACTGAATACCAATTGGCTGACATGTTTACTAAAGCCCTTCCCGAAGAAAGGTTTCAGTATCTCGTCAGACGAATTGGTATGAGATGTTTGACTCCAGCAGAACTGGAGGTTCTGACAAAAAGAAACAGCTTGAAACTTCAACAAACGATCAACAGTACATATTTTTGAAAAAAGAAAAATACAAATATAAAATTTCAAAAAGAAAATACAAAATCAAAAAATCAGAAAATGTTTCAAAAAATATTCTTCTCGACATGTCTCTTGGAATCGATAACATTTACGTACCTAGAAATGTTGATTAATATCGACACGGGCGTGTAAATGAAGTTCGAACAGGAGTTTCAAATGCTTTCAAAACATGTCATTTCTAATTCATGGCTTATGTGCAAATCAGTACATAACCCGGACTTCAAATAAAGAAAAGTTTATCTATAAAGATAACGTATCCTAACAACGAGAATTCAACGTTTACTCGGTCTTGAGCTGTTGTCTTACCAGACTTACAAGAGTTGTTAGCTAAGAAAAGGATAGTGTACGCATAAAGTGCGCTTACCCTTAGAGATGGAAAGAAGATTTCTAACATGATGTTTTTCAAAATGTTGAACACGATTTTTTAAGAATTTCTCACTGACAATTCATAATCTTTCAAAATTATGTGTTCAACACTCCATCTTTTAAGGGGGAGTTTTTTGAAAAACAACATTTAATGAGTTTGGATACATCATCTCACGACCATTCTTATGTATTCAAACCATTCCTAAAAAGTCTCTTAATAACAACAAGATAATATTGACAATTCAATACAATGATAGTTATTAAGATGACAAAGTGTTCAACTTAAGTTTGATATTCATTTATCAACTTGGTATCATTGTTTTTGGTATCAAACATATGTAAAATTGAGGGGGAGTAAGTTTATGTTCCATGTAGTTCATGCTAAGTAAAAGATTTTCCCATGGTATTTCAAGACAAATTTTAATCACAAAGTATTTCAAAAACTAAGTACATTAGTATTTAAATAATAAGTGATCTTATCGACTCAAAGTGATCTTATCGACTCAAAGTGCTTGATACTCTTCGAAAAAGGTTTTATGGTTACGATCTCATACCCTACAACATCTTATTTCATGATGATTCTGAAGTCATAAGGTGGTAAGGTTTAGGATAATTGTCCTATACCCAACCATAACCGAAGGGATACTACCCAAAGGACACTCCTAGTTAGAAATAGCAGTCCTTTAGGTAAGATTGGTCAGATGGAATGTGTATAAGGGAAGAATGCCGACTAAGATTGAGCTAACACTGGAAACAATCACAACCAAAGATGTTAGTAATGACGTCTTGGTAAGCATTGAAGTGGTCGAAGAATGAAAAAAGAAATGTATGGATAAAGGTTCTAAAGAATAAGCCCTTCACACAACTTAGGCAGAATCTGGTACAATACATAAGCAGTCATGAATCCCAATGTTGAATGCTGACATTAAACGACATCATGGACCCATTAGGATGCAAGGCACAACCCATGCCCCAGCCATTCGGGTTACTCTCAAAAGAAACTTGTCTCATTTGTCACGGAGATACACACGACTTCTATTGACTTTCTCACTCCCGAGTTAGTTAATAATTGAAAGGTGCATCTGCTCCAGCCCCGATTACGTAAAAACCAAAATGCACATCGAGACTAGAGCCAAGAGATTATCAAATAAACTCATTAGACACATTTCATGAAAAACACAAGTTGAACATCAATTAGTTCACAAGCAATTGATCAAGAAGCCTACGCATTATCCTTGATTCTGCCAGAGATATTCATGAGTTATACTCTTTTAGTATTCACATTGATGAAATGGAAATCCTTCCAGTGTACATCATCAAACAGCACTGCTGTTAGGTGAGTTGCAAAAATCAATATGAATATCAAGCTTAGTGTCAACGTGGTATATCGATAAAAGGTCCAGTAAATGAATTTGACGACATAATCAAAATATAGTAACTATCTGATTTACTCATACCGTGTTGTCCTGCTTTGAGACGTACCTGGTAATGAGAACTAGCAGACATTGGCAAATCTAATACACTAGTTTAGCAAGATCCTAACCGCTTTGACTGAAACCCAATCAAGGAGATTCTTTGAATCTAACCTGATCACAGGTACAATTTATTTATACTGTAAAACTGTCTTACAGAACCCGGAAGGTTAATCTAACCAAAATACCGGACGAAATGACAAAGCCAATTCTCTACCCGCTTTATTGCTAACTGTTTTATTTCAGGATACATAAAGATGGAGATGGTGATGCCTCATTCCAGCTGAAGTCGGATTCATTACCACATGCTCATGCTCAAACTACAAAGACATTCTATAAGCATCAAGATTCAAGAATCATGAAAGCTCAAGAATTAAATGACAAAGTCTTCCGCACAAACTCTGATATACAAGGATAATCCTATAAAAGATATCAATTCAATCAAGGGATCTGGTTAGCAAGCTTTCAAGGATTATGCAAGTATGAGCATGTTGGTCAAGACACAAGATCGCAAGGTGGCAAAGACGATCAAGACGGACAAGGAAAGATTTAGAGATCTCGGACGAAAAAGACAAAGTCAAAAGACAATGACAAAGGCTAAAGATCAAAGATCACAAAGCATGAAGGAACAAGCCTACAACATAGACAGAGACAAAGATCACAAGAGCTCAACAACAAAAGCAATCTCATTGATCTCACGAAGGAGTGTCACAATGAACTCACTTCGGGGGAGATTGTTAGCCTCAAAATATTGAGTCGAACAATGGAAGTTCATTCATTATATAAGGTCTTGGTATTTTTAATTAATATATTGTTAATAGGCTAAAAAGGGTAAACGGGCTCGTATATTGTAAGCTAATCGGTCACGTGTATCGGGCGAAAGCCCAATTAATCCTGAGCTCGGCCCATAGAAAGCCCATAGGCATGCAAGCCTCATGGTCTAGTATAAATACCCCTCTCCAAGGCGGAATGGTGTAGATTCATTTGTACATTTTTCCATTGCAATTTAATCAATCCACCTCATTTTTCTCTCTACATTTCCACTCTCTAACTTCTCTCTAAATTCTTCATATCTATCTCATCTTTATTTCTGTTTCAATAATGAAGTAAAGTGATATTTTGGTTCCGACACCTTTCTCAAGGCGAAACCAGTAATGCATAACTATAATCTCTACTTAAAATTCCATTCGGTTTTACGCTTTAAATCACGTATTCATTTGTCGATTGCGAGCGGCTTGAATCCTTGTTTAATCTGATGATCCTCTCCATTTGTTTTCTTGCACTAATTCTGTACCATGAGTTTAAACTTGTCCCAACTCAGAACCAACACACTGTGAACGACACTTTCCGACCGTAAAGTTCTTCAAACGGTACAGCCTTAATGCCTAGCATGATAACAGTTAATTGTATGAAAACTCGACCATGGAAAATGATTAACCAACCATTTCAATTCCGATTACGCAAGCACAGTAGCAAATCCTTGAGAATTTGGATGGTTCTCTCGCTTGTCCGACGGTTTTCGATGAATATGCATACTCATATCCAAACTTGTACCCAAGCTTCTGAAGTACTTCCAGAAATTTTGATGGAGAACCGAGGGACACGATCATAGATAATTGAGAACAGGTATTCCATGCTACGTGACCTACCTCCTTAGTACATCCTCTCAGTTTATCCAGTGATCCGTTTCCCTCATTTGCATAAAAATGGCAGACTTGTAAGTCAGTCACGATCACCCAAATAGTGTCATAACCCTGTATAACTTAGAAGCTTCGTGACAAAATCCATTGTGATGTTGTCCCACTTCCATTGAGTATCTCGGTGGCAATACACAAACCCATGGTCTCTGATTTTTCTGGCCTTAACCTTATCACAAGGTCAAACATTAAGCTAACAAGGTGGCGATGTTGCTTTTTATTATTGGGACCACCATTATAGTTTTCCTTCAATCCTGGTACATCTTGTCAAGAACCCGGATGAATATGAGTATGTTCAACTGTGGGACTCGTGCATTGATCACGTCCTTAAGACGCCATAACATTGTAACCAACTTCTGCCATTTAAGCACATAGTTCCAACTCGCACGTGGTTTCCAACTTTTTCCTTTCTAAGTTATCCTCCGATCTTTGAATTTTCAACACATTATACCCCCAACACCCCTTCTTGATGTTCTTCGGCTTTCGTGCTTCAGTCTGAGCTTTCAAAATTCATTTAGGAATATCCAAGCCAATAGTCATTACTAAGGCCCGAACCCTTAGTGGTTCTCGTTCCTTCCTGCTCAGAGCATCAGCTGTCACACCCCGTCAAGGCAGAAACGCGAGGCGTAAACAAGAATGGATATCATCACAACACATGGTGTCTATATAGAGAATACTAAAATGAAACCTAAAGTTAAAAAAAAAGCAAAGACACAAGTGTCAGACAAAATACCCAAAACCTAATGGGTCCTTTAATAACAAGAAAGAGGTCTCTCAATAAATGACATGCAAAAACATAAACCAAACCATTCAAACAGAAAGCAGTCAAACACTCCAAGCATCCTACGGTCTCTTCTAGCCACTTCGATCTATCTTAGCACCATTAACCTCACCTGAAAATGATGCTTAAAACATCAACACAAGGTTGGTGAGAGACATAGGTTTAGGACAACAATAAAACTTTTAAAACCGAATTACTGTGATTATCAAAACAATAAAACTTTTAAAACAGAATTACTGTGATTATCAAAACAATAAAGGACAATTATGCAAAATATGAACTTATTGCTAACAAGCATCCACAATACTGGGTAGAATCAATCATAACGGGACGAAACGTGCCCACGATCTACATAACAAAACCTGGGGTAATCTATTACCCTCCGATCGGAATCATACAGAATGGAGTATTATTTCAGCCCTCCAGTTAGATTTGGAATGAGTAGAGTTCACTACCCTCCAACCGAAACCACACAAAAATGGGATCTTATTTCAATCCTCCAATTAGATTTGGAATAGGTAGAAGCACTACCCTCTAACCGGAACCACACAGAAATCATAACATTATTAAGCATACCACATATAATAACCACATAAACGTTCATGCCTCAAGCAAAACCAAATAATCACAGTGATTAAACACATTCAAAACATCTTTGCATCATTTCCATCCCAATGTAAAAACACATTAAAAACGAGACTATGAATCTCACCTGACGCTTTGCTTCCAAAAGGATCCAACAAAACTTCTCAAAACTTCACGAACAATCTAAACATTTAAACACATTATAAGCTACCATCAATTAGGCATTCAACCAAATATGATGTAACCTCAACTATGATGGATACCTAGGCTATCTATCATAGTCCTATAATCATTTAAAACCTTTACCCATTCTTACATATTTCATTTATACTTAAATGCTACTCCTTAAACTTTCTGGTTTTAAGCAGAATTTTACTCTTACTTGCGCGCCCTAAACGCACTACTTAAACACTCCCATAATTCAAACCAAAATTCATCATGCTACATATATGTCCTATGAACCTCTCATAGCTCTCCCAAAGTCACTACCCTTTTATAAATACCCCTTAGAAATTCATTAATCCAAAGTGTTTAGAATTCGTCCAGAATCTGACCTTCTAAAAGTATGACATTGGTTAACCAACTTAGACCTCACTATGACCTTAGCCAAAATTCAGAGAACACACACAATATATGAACTAACTTCCACGTGACTTAGAGCCTCTAACTCAATGTCTAAGTATTTTTAGAAAAATAAAAACCAAAACTGAAATTCGTTATTGTTTTACACACTGATTTTGTAATGACCATTTGACCTACTTCCCGACCATTAAAACTCATGAGAACGAATTTTCCAGTATGTTGTAAATTATTTATTTGATCTTTTATGATTGAGTTATGCTCGTTACAAATCTGCCGAACTTTCTGCAGTGAATTAAACATCTAATTCGAGTGATCTAAGCCCTAACGCATGATCATATCGCTAATTCAAACGATCAATATGATTAAACCATCATCAATATAACATAAACTATTCTGAAAAATAAAATACCTAATTTATTAACCCTAATATAAAACCCCTAATCCATCATAATTAAGTTACTAGAATTGAAAGATTTAAAACTAAAATTAAAAAGATCGGATCATACCTTAAAAGTAACACCCCTAAAAAAATCGTCTTCTCTTTTCCTCTTCTCTATGGCCGGTCGAACTCAAGGGAATGGGGGGTTAGGGATTTATGATTTATATTTATAGGCCTCCTATAAAATTGTAGATTAGTCCAATTATTTTTAGATATAACTAGGACCTTTAATTTATATAAATATAATAAAAATATAAAAAATATATATATAAAGATTTAAAACTATAATTAAAAAGATCGGATTCGTACCTTAAAAGTAAAACCCGAAAAAAATCGTCCCTTCTCTTTTCCTCTTCTCTTGGCCGGGTCGAACACCAGGAATGGGGTTAGGTTTATGAATTTATATTTATAGGCCTCCTAGTAGAATTGTAGATTAAGTCCAATTAGTTTTAGATTATAACTAGGACTTTAATTTTTTATTTTTTTTTAACCCTACTCGGCCGAATTTAAATATAAATCTATAAATATAATATATATATATAATATATAAGATATATATATATATATATATATACAATATATTATATTTACAATTAAACCATAAGTTTTTGTAAAATTATTTACTTATTTGACTAAACCTTTTTGCATAAATGCAGTTTACTACCTTTCTAAAAATAACTTTTCATTTCCAACCTAAATTTCCAAAAATAGAAAATTTTCATTTTTCTTAATCTAACACTTAAAAGCTAAACATATCTTAGATAACTAACACAAAATACGTATACGTGTATATATACTTACACAATTAACTCGCAAACGCTCAATTATCAATAATCATTTCCTTGTCATTAAAAATGAACGAAATGAACTCAACAAATTTCCCCATCATTCTAATCTCATTGAGATGATCACACTCAATAGATTGGTTACCAATACCTCATAAACACATATAAACACATAGAATCACATAAACTATACTTTGCAACAGACACATAAGTCAATACTAACAGTTTGACTAACCTGCTCGAGTCATGGTTGTCACATTATCCCCTCTTTAGGGGAAATCTCGTCCCGAGATTTAACTAGCCAATTCATTAGTACGATCAACAAACAACGGAGGATACTTAGACTTCATATAATCCTCGCGTTTCCAAGTAAACTCAGGGCCACGCTTAGAATTCCAACGAACCTTTACTAACGCTATCTTTGTAACACCCCCAAATTGGGTCGCAGCGGAATAAGGGTCCGGGGCGTGTTACTTCTCAGATCAACAACACAATATAATATAAGAACGACCAAAAAGTCGTTTAAAACTGATACATTAGATTTAATAAAGTATGTGTTACAAAAGCCCGCAGCTTTACTTGTTTACTGTTATTTATTATTAAGATTCCAGCCCATAACAGGATAACACAAAATGTAATGCGACTAAATCTTTAATGCATGACTTTCATAAAAACCACCATGTATCCTTCGCACCTCGTGCTTATACTCTAAAAACATGCATTTAAAACGTCAACATAAAGTTGGATGTAAATTTTATAGTTTATGTAAATTTAATATGCCGAAACCCGCAAGACTTTCCAGAGATAATGCAACAGATGCAACATCACAAAATTTATTACGTTTTCCTAATATCCATGACACCCGAATCTCGACATAATTGAATACAATATATAAATATGCCTACACTGCCCGTGATGATGTTCATCCGTAAGCATCCAGTATCCGACATGAGAATACTATCATTTCCGCTATAGCTATCACCCGAAGGGAGGTCAATCCCATAATTAGATCTAACTATAATCATTTTTGCGCTCACATTCCCAGTAAATTCACAGTTATGAATCATGAGCATAGTGGTTATCGCTATTAGGCAAACGTAATCATGATAAAATGTACACTTGCGTCCAATTTGTAAAACATGCATATGTTTCTCACCCCAAAAACTTGTAAATTAATAATTGTAAAACATGGGGCTATGAACTCACCTTGAGTGAGTAAACTGATAACAAAATATTCCAAGTAAAAACGCGTCACGCTAACGCTCGAATGCAACCTAGTTAATATAGGTCGAATCAGAAATCAAGTATGTTGTCTAACAACAACTGCATATAATCCTATATAGTTATCATCGTACTATCGTTCGGGCTATCATAATTTAAGAGGTCATGACATGACGTACGAGGAGTTAGGACACTTTAAATCGTAAATCCAACAACTCGTCAATACGCCATCCGAAGAAGCCTCATTATGAAATTCCCTAGTAATATAGCACTTCGATAACTAATAACATATATAATCTATATAGCTATATCACCATCTATTTGTTTAAGTGAAATCGTGATTATAAAGTAAAAATGTTTATAATCACGCCTTTAGTAAAAATGACATAACTTTGTCGTTTTAAGCCCGTTTCTCGCGTTTCTTACGCCCACGCTTTTGTATTAAGACGAGTGATCATAAAATCACATTCTTAGGTTTTTGAGATTCTGTGATGAATAGTGTTTTTACTGTTCATAACAGCTATATAATCGTTTTTATACGTAAAACCCGTTTTTGTCGTATCTTATTCGTTATAGCTCCGTTTTTAGCGATTCTTTCGAACACGTTCTCGTAATTGAAAGTTTTATCATATTATTGATGTTTATAAAGTATAAGTTTCTGTGGTGAATAGTACTTTTTATAAAAATTGTTTTATAAAAGTATTAACTATCGTAAACTTGTAAATGGCGTATCTTCTTCGTTATTAATCGGTTTTTCGAGTTCTTTATGACCCCTCGATCCTTGTGACATGTAGTATTTTATAAAATCATAAAACATATATGTAAATTTCGAATTACAAACAGCCCCTAAGATATTATTTTCCAAAATGTGTTTAAAACTTGTTTTTAGGACTTTTTAGCTTTACCACTTTGTTACAAACCCATTAGAATCCACTAATACTTATTGTCTTACATATATTAGTCCATTATGGTTATATTGTTCATAGTAGTCAAAGAAAAACAATATTAACAAGTTATTTATACCATTTTACTTGTAACTCATAAGATGACTTTTAAGAAACCCTAATTTGCACAAAACATGTTTACCTTCCCCCCCCCTTAAGCATCATGTTAAAACGCTTATACATCCCTTTTTACATCATATTAGCATCCATATGGCATGTAAATAAGTTCACAAAACATTGACAATAAGTAAAAATTCATTTTACATATTCAAGAGTACCCTAGATGGTGATTTAACTAAGTAAAGCATATGAACACATAAAATCTTAAATATGAATAGATTAAGCTTTTGATATAACCTTGTGTGGATGAGTAGTAGATAAGAATAACAATCACACCCTTGTGAATAAACCTCTTGGCTTGAAAAATTAGGATGAAACCCTAATTTTTACCAAAAACCCTAATCTAATCAATAACTTGTTAAAACCCATTTCAAAGCTTAACCAACCCTTCAATTCTTCTTAGAATACCTTAAGTATGATATGTAAACACTAATATGGTGAAAGAAAATCAAAGTATTGATTTGTTTGTGTGGCTTAATTGAGCCGAGAGCTTTCAAAGAGAAGACAAAGAAATTTTTATGATTATTGGTTAAGTATCTATGAAAGAAAGAGTGCATGCATGCTATTTATAGTGAAAATATCTAACTAACCTAACCAATGTGTCAAATATCTAACCCCATGCACAAGGTTAATTAGCCAAGGTGGTTTCATGTGATTAAGAGTTAGGATCCCTATTAACTCTCTTAAGCTATATATTTTGAGCAGTGATTAATTCTGGTCCTATCTTGAAATTTCGCCACCTATACATATATGAAAATTATATTGATTATTAAGGGTATTGGGTATAACCGAGGGGTATTCGTTTAAGCGTAGTTAGGTTTTGGTGCTTCCGGGAATGCCGAAACGCATTTTATCGCGAAACGTAAGCATTTTACGTAGCCAATAAAAATAAGATGAACAAAGTTATTAATTATCCTCATAATAATCATATAACACTTGCTTGATGTAAACATTTAATCGTTTAATGCCCGTTTACATTGAATGATCATTTTTAGTTTACGCGATTTAACTTAACGTTTACGGTTTAAGAGCAAACGCGTAAAACCCTAAAAATAAATTGTGAATTACATAATGTCATACAATGACCTAAAACATGAGGTGTTATAGTCTTCCCCCGTTAAATGAGCCTTGTCCTCAAGGCTTATCACACGGCACTTGACGACGGTGCAGTCTTGGTGAAGAGGTGTGGATATTTCTTCCTGAATTGATCTTCACGTTCCCATGTAAACTCAGGACCCCGCCTAGAGTTCCATCGAACCTTGACAATTGGGACACGGCTTCGCCTCAATTGCTTGACTTCGCGATCCATGACTTCCACAGGCTCTTCAACAAAATGAAGCTTGTCATCCACTTGGAGTCCTTCCAACGGAACGACTAATGGATCGTCAGAATAACATTTCTTCAAGTTGGATACATGAAACGTATTGTGGACCCTGCTCAGCTCTTGAGGAAGCTCAAGCTTGTAAGCAATGGCTCTAACCTTTTTCAACACTTTGAAAGGTCCGACATATCTCTTTTTTAAGGGGGGTTTTTTTGTTTTTTTATTTTTTTATTTAAGGTTTAACTTCCCCCGTTTGCCAAAACGTACGACCCCTTTCCAAGGCGAAACCTTTAGCATAACTTTATCTCCAACTTGAAACTCCATCGGTTTACGCTTTAAATCAGCGTAGCTCTTTTGTCGATCGCGAGCGGTTTGAATCCTTTGTTTAATCTGGATGATCCTCTCCGTTGTTTCTTGCACTAATTCTGGACCAGTGAGTTGAACTTGTCCAACCTCGGCCCAACACACGGGTGAACGACACTTTCGACCATAAAAGTTGTCTTCAAAACGATGCAGCCTTAATGCTAGCATGATAATTGTTATTGTATGAAAACTCGACTAATGGCAAATGTTTAACCTAACCATTTCCAAAGTCGATTACGCAAACACGTAGCATATCCTCGAGAGTTTGGATGGTTCTCTCGCTTTGTCCGTCGGTTTGCAGATGATATGCAGTACTCATATCTAAACTTGTATCCAAAGTCTTCTGAAGTGACCTCTAGAAATTTGATGCGAACCAAGGGTCATGATCATAGATAATTGAAACAGGTATTCCATGCTTCGTGACTACCTCCTTTAGGTACATTCTTTGCCGTATTATCCATAGGATCGGTTCCCACATGGCATAAAAATGGCAGACTTGTAAGTCGGTCAACGATCACCCAAATAGTGTCCATAACCTAGTGATGACTTAGGAAGTATTCGTGACAAATCGCATCGTGAATGTTTGTCCCCCACTATTCCATTGAGGTATCTCGGGTTGTACTAACAAACCCGATGGTCTCTGATGTTCGGCCTTGACCTTAGCACAGGTCAAAACACTTGCTAACATAGGGTGGAGATGTTAGCTTCATAATTGGCCACCAATATAGTTTCTACATATCCCTGGGTACATCTTGTCAAACCCGGATGAATAGAGTATTTAGATTTTGTTGGGACTCGTGCATGATCACAGTCCATAAGTCGCCATAAACATGTAACCAACTCTTGCCATTTAAGCACATAGTTCATCGCGCGTTTTTTTTTTTATTTTTTTTTTTTTTTTTAATTTTTTACTTTTTTTATTTTTATTCCAACTTTTCCGTTCAAAATTTTCTTCCGTATCTTTGAATCTAACCAATATACCCCCAACATCCTCCTTCTTGATGTTTTCTGGCTTTCATGCTTCAGTCTGAGCTCTCAAGATTTGTTTAGGAAGATCCAAGCCAATAGTCATCAGTAAGGCCCGAACCATTAGTGGTTCTCGTTCCTTCCTGCTCAGAGCATCCAGCAACAACATCGCCTTCCCTTGGTGATAACGAATTTTGAAAATCGTAACACACAGCCACTCTAACGAGTGACGTTGCCTCATATTAATTCCTTCTGAACAAGAATATGTTGTAACTTTTGTGGATCATTGAACACTCGGCACATTGGTTCTATACCAGATAGTGCCTCCAAATTTTTAGAGCGAACACTACTGCCCCAAGTTCTAAATCATGAGTCGTTAGTTTTCTTTTCATGAAATTTTTAACTGGCGAGATGCATAAGAATTCACCTTTTTCTCTTTGAAATCTAACCAGCCCCAAGCCCTTCTTCGAAGCATCGCAGTAAGCGATAAATCTTCGCTTCCCTCATGAAGGCCAGGATTGTGGCACTGCACAGCTTCTGTTTCAACATTAAAAGACAGCTTCTTGTTTATCCGCCCCAACAAACTTGACACCTTTCTGGGGTTAGTTTTTGGTCATGTTTTTGGCGATCTTTGAAAACCTTTACTATGAATCTTCTATATACCGGCAAGGCCCAAAAATTAGTGAATCTCTGATAGGGTTTTTGAGACGCCCAATCTTGATAGAATTCAATCTTGGCAGGCCAACGTGAATACCTCACATACAAATCACATTACGCCGAGGAATTATACCCTGGAAATCCAGAATTCACACTTGGAGAACTTGACGTACAATTCTTCCTTCTTAAGCAATTTCAAAATCTGCCTAAGGTGTTCTTCATGTTCCTTCTTACTTTTGGAGTATATCAAAATGTCATCGATGAAGGCAATTACAAACTTGTCTAGATACGGTTTACACACCCGGTTCATAAGGTCCATGAACATGGCCGGTGCATTAGTCAAACCAAAAGACATGACTTGGAATTCATAGTGACCGTATCGAGTCCTGAATGCAGTCTTGGGAATGTCTTCTTCTCGAACCCTCAACTGGTGATACCCTGACCTCAGATCGATCTTTGAATAAATACTTGACCCTTGCAGCTGGTCGAATAGGTCATCGATCCTTGGGAGTGGGTAGCGGTTCTTCACTGTCAGTTTGTTCAATTCCCTGTAATCGATGCACATCCGAAAAGACCCATCTTTCTTCTTTACAAACAGAACCGGAGCTCCCCAGGGTGAGGAACTTGGTCTTATGAAGCCTTTGTCCGTAAGTTCCTGCAGTTGCTCCGCTAGTTCCTTCATTTTGGACGGTGCTAATCTATATGGTGCCCGTGCTACAGGTGTAGCACCCGGTACCAAATCGATTCGAAACTCCACTTGTCGAGTGGGTGGTATACCCGGCAAGTCCTCAGGAAAGACTTCAGGAAATTCTTGAACAACTGGCACATCTTCAAGTCGTTTCTCCTTTGACTTGTCTTCGTCTTTGGTTGCGGTGATATTTCTAAGAATACGTGACATCCCTTCGTTAAATACTCTTGAGCCTTAGTACATTAGATGATGTTTAATCGGGTCCCGTGTTTATTGCTACTTCCGTCACCACGAACGATTAAAATTTCGTCTCCAAAAGGAATACGAATGATCTTTTCCGCACAGACAATAACGGCATGGTACTTTGCCAACCAATCCATACCAATTATCACGTCAAAACTACCTAGTTCTACGGGCATTAGGTCTATGTTGAAAGGATGATTTAAGAGGTTTAACGTACAACCCCGGATAATAGTGTTTAACCCAACTATTCGCCCGTCGGCTAGTTCGACATTATAATCATGATCTAATGCAGTCAGAGTGATAACAATTCAAGAGCTAAATGCAGTAGATACAAAACTCCTATCAGCACCGGTATTAAATAAAATAGATGCATATCGGTTATTTAGGAGAAATGTACCCGTAACGACATTGTTGTCCGGGTTTGCCCCTGCATTGCCCACGACATACACCTTAGCCTGAGCCTTGGCATTTCAAACCTGATTACCCCTGTTGTTGTTGTTCTTCAATTTTGGGCAATCCCTCTTGAAATGCCCTTGAGCACCACATTCAAAACAAGCCCTCTGATTAGCCCTAGTGTTAACATTTGGGAGACTCTTACAGTCATGAGATACATGACCAAATCGGTTGCACTTGTGGCATTTGGGAGCACAAGGACCATCATGGTGATAGTTACATTTGGAACACAGAGGTCTAGGCCCTCCGTATGGTCTCCTGTCACCATTTCCTGCGGCATAAGCTCTTCCAATGTTTTGTCTCTTGTTTGGTTGCTGATTATGGTTGTTCCTGGCGGTATCATCAGACTTTCTTTTGTTGTCAGCCTGACGTTCAGCCCAAGTGTTGATCTTTTTATCCATGAGTTCAGTGGCGAACTCAATGGCATCCTGCATAGTTTTTGGCTTAGTAGCCATCAAACTGTCATGGATCGTGTTGGGCAAGCCACCGACATATTTCTCAACTTGGTCTATTTCTTCCGGGAACATCCAATCGCACATTAGTGCCAGTTCTTGGAACGTTGGCTATAGGTTACCACATCGTTACCCTTTACCTTCAAATTCCACATTTTGAACTCTAGTTTCTTAATTTCGTCCCTTGGGTAGTATTTGTCTGTCATCATCTTTTTTAGTGTCCTCCATGGCATTGCATGGGCAGCTTCAGGAGTAGTGGTCTTAACATGGGAGTTCCACCATGTAAGAGCATTTCCTTGCAGGGTACACGTAGCAAATTTGACCTGGCATGCTACTGTACAGTTGCTTATGCTGTAAACAGACTCCATCTTTTCAAACCACTGAGTGAGTCCAACAACTCCCTCAGTGCCCTTGAAGTTCAAGGGTTGGCATTTTAGGAAGTCCGGGTAGGTGCATTCACGAGCAACCTGCACAGGCCTTCTGGCACCCGTTCCTGAAGTATGGCTATCATCGCCATTTCTGGTTGCATCACATGCTGCCAGTGCAGTAGTAATGCCTTCGTTAATCATTGCCTGAATTTGGGCATTGGTGACAGATGTAGTGGTATGAGTGTCTGTGACTGGTGTTGGTGTTGCACTTGGGTTTAACCTCGTGGTCCTTCTCTTTGGTGCCATTTTCTTTAAATAAAAAAGAAAACATAATACTCGTTAGATTTCATAAAATCATAACTATGACATAACATATACACATTAAATAAAACGAGATCACATCACACAGTGAAATGTACAACTGTTATTGAAATTATTCGTGGTATAACCAAATCGACATTCATTAAATAAATTTTGATTTCATGGATAATGTAATCCCCATATTCCATATATAAACTTGGAAAAAAACATACATGTTTGGTTCAGATACAAGATAATTACTGCCACTTAGGTTTACAAGACAAAAGAAAATCAACCTAAAAGCCATACTAGCCCGGGATATACCCGACACTTAGTAAGCTATAACAAAGGTAGATAATACCTGAACAAAAGACCTATACTGGGTAGCTAAACAAAACAAAAGATCTATACAGTCTGCTAGCTGGGAATAACCCATAATACTTAACAGGCTGCATAGCATAGCTACAACATAACCAAATCTAGGAACTGCTACCAGCCTCTCCTGGTGCATCAGGCTATGACGGACCTTCTGCGGGTCCATGCTGCCTCTGAAACTTGACCATCTGTGTCTGTAGTCCTTTCAGCAACCTTAATGTCTTAGTCAACTGAACCTGTCTCTTGTGGTCTGATGCCAATAACTCTGAAATCACCCTCTGTCTCCTGTGATCTGCTGACTGTAACTCTGAAATCAATGCACTCTGCGCCACTACCGTAGTACGTAATGACATAACATCTGAACGTGCATAGTCGCTAGCATCCATGGATAGCCCCTAAGCCTCACGAGCCATCTTAGCCTCTCTCTCTATCATTACTGCTAAACGACGATGAACAGGCCTATCCCTATACAACAAGTTGACTCGGCCTCTCAGTTGAGACCGGTCATCTTGAGCATCCTCCATAATACCATACATGATGGTAGTCTCCTGCTCAACAATGGTAGCAAGATCGGTAACCCTCTGATTGACCCCCTCTAGGGTGGTCGGTGCAATCTCATCGATGGCTCCTACCAGATCATCCCATGTATCCGTAATGCCATAGTCTAACTCCCTAGACATCGGATGTCCAGGAGCGACATCTACCATATCGACGAATCCATAAAGGTCTCCCCTTGCTACGGAATAAGGGTCTTCCCTAGCTATGGCAGGTCCGTCCTGCCTAGCAGCACCGGCTGCTGAACTCTCCCCGACCTCATGACTAGGGGTGGGAGAAGCAAAACGCACCCTCTTCCGAAGCGGTAAACAACTCTCGGGAATCTTAATATGAGTAGGGCTATTGGGTGGTGGTGATGGTATAGGTAATGGTGGTGATGGTATCTGTGGTAATGGAGATGATAGTGGAGTAAGTGGTGATGGTGGTGGGGTGGTTAAGGCAAGAAGTCTCTCGACCTCTTCCATAGGAGGAAGTGATATGGATGGCTCATCCCGGATAGATATCCTGGCAGTCATACGATGTACAGGCGGGACAGAGTCGGCCAGAGCTGGGTGCTCCTCCTCTTCCTCCTCATCCTTATCCTCGTCCTCATCATCATCATCATCATCATCCCTATCAGCAGGGTAGTCAGCTGGATCCTCCTCCGGATCAGACTCAAGAACATATCCTGGTGAATCTGCAGTGGGTGAGGCAGCAGCGGGTAGTGGCTGCTCCTCGGCCGGGAGTATCTCATCCTCCTGTAGTATGCATTCAGGGTACATCGGCTTAGGAACAAAGTCCAGTGGGGGAGGTGACTGCGGCTCCTCGGGGCCAGGTATGTAGTCAGGCGATGGTGGAACCTGATAAACAGCCATTATGTAAGCATATGGGTCCTCTGGCATAATGGGTGGTCCATTGACTCCTGGTGTGTATGTAACTGTAGAATGCTCAGAATCTGACATGATAATATCTGAAATCAAAATTAGCTTATATAAGTATACTAATATAAGACTCTTATAGTAATATACATTTATATCATAACATGTATATCAATCATGAATATCAATCATGCATGCATCTAGCCTAACCGACTAATGCACAATTAGTGTATGTATGTCCCTGTGAAAAACCCCTTTGTATGATTGGCAATGTTTGGAAAACGGTATAGTCCAGCAAAAACATTTGGACCTGGTTCTCTTTAACCCTTGCTTCTTGATACCTTTTTGTAACACCCCCAAATTGGGTCGCAGCGGAATAAGGGTTCGGGGCGTGTTACTTCTCAGATCAACAACACAAGATAATATAAGAACGACCAAAAAGTCGTTTAAAACTAATACATTGGATTTAATAAATTATGTGTTTACAAAAGCCTGAAGCTTTACTTGTTTTACTTGTTATTATTACAAAAGATTTCCTGCCCATAAAAAGAATATACAATATAATGCGACTTAAATATTTAATGCAGGACTTCAAAATATAACCACCAAAGGTATCCTTCGCACCTCATTGCTTAATGGCTCTGAATAACCATTGCATTTTTAAAAACAATCTAACATAAAGTGGGTATTCATAAGTTTATGTTTATGTGTATGCAGGGACCGCAAGACTTTCCCAGTGATAATGCAACAGATGCAGACATAACAAAAATGCATATTTCGTTGCATTTGCTCATGTCACGAGCTCGACTTAATTGTATACAATTTATTAATATTGCCTACATTGCCGTGATGATGTTCAAACCGTTACCTTTAAGTATCTGACATGATATACGTTCGTTTCCAGTGATAGCTAGTCACCCGAACGGGGAGGTCAATCCCAAATAGATCTATCTATAATCATTCGCGCTCACATTCCAGTAATTGACAGTTCATGATTCATGGGCATAGTGGGTTATCGCTACTTAGGCAACACGTAATCATGATAAAATGTACACTTGCGTCCAATTTGTAAAACATGCATATGTTTCTCACCCCAAAAACTTGTAAATCAATAATTGTAAAACATGGGGCTATGAACTCACCTTGAGTGAGTAAACTGATAACAAAATATCCCAAGTAAAAACGCGTCACGCTAACGCCCGAATGCAACCTAGTTAATATAGGTCGAATCAGTATTCAAGTACGTTGTCTAACAACAACTGTATATAATCCTATATAGTTATCATCGTACTATCGTTCGGGCTATCATAATTTAAGAGGTCATGACATGACGTACGAGGAGTTAGGACACTTTAAATCGTAAATCCAACAACTCGTCAATACGCCATCCGAAGAAGCCTCATTATGAAATTCCCTAGTAATATAGCACTTTGATAACTAATAACATATATATATATATATATATATATATATATATATATATATATATATATATATATATATATATATATATATATATATATATATCACCATCTATTCGTTTAAGTGAAATCGTAATTATAAAGTAAAAACGTTTATAATTACGCCTTTAGTAAAAATGACATAACTTTGTCGTTTTAAGTCTGTTTCTCGCGTTTCTTACGCCCACGCTTTCGTATTAAGACGAGTGATCATAAAATCACATTTTTAGGTTTTTGAGATTCTGTGATGAATAGTGTTTTTACTGTTCATAACAGCTATATAATCGTTTTTATACTTTTAATTAACGTAAAACCCGTTTTTGTCGTATCTTATTCGTTATAGCTCCGTTTTTAGCGATTCTTTCGAACACGTTCTCATAATTGAAAGTTTTATCATATTATTGATGTTTACAAAGTATAAGTTTCTGCCATGAATAGTAACTTTTTATAAAATTTGTTTTATAAAGTATTTAGTGTCGTAAACTCGTAACTAGCGTATCTTCTTCGTTATAAATCGGATTTTCGAGTTTCTTATCATTTTGGAATCCTCATGAGATGTACTATATTATAAACATATAAGGCTGTTAAGAATTTCATACAAAACAGAAGGTTTGAGGCTTGTGATTTAGACATGGTTTTAAGCTTGATTTTAGTACATTTACTTCATACCTGTATTATAACTACTTCACACATTCTATCTATGTTTTACATATATAAAATCCATTAGGTCATACATTTGCTCAAGATATCCAAGATAACAAGGTTTACATGTTATTTACATCATTTTCCATTGCAACTTTTTAAGTAAAACATTAAACCTAATTTGCACTTTATACATGTTATACTTAACCTACATGTTAAAATACTTATAACATTCCTTTTACATAATATTATATTCAATATGACAATGTAAAAATAAGTGTACAAATTAACTCGACAATTAGTAAAAATTCAGTTTACTTCATTCATAAGTACCATAAATGGTGATTTTAGCTAAATATAACATATGAACACATTAAAATCATAGTTATGAAATTATTAAGCTTTATATAAACTTGCTTGGTGAGGTAGAGAAGAGAATAATATCACCACCCTTGTGATAACAACCTGGCTTGAGAATATAAAAAAAAAAAAAAAAAAAAAAAAAAATGTGAAAACACTAATTTTCCTAAGTAAACACTTCTTCCTTTTCTTGATTCCTTCCTTGCAAATGGTTAACCAACTCTTGAATCCTTCTTAGAATACGTTAGATATGATGTGTGTATACTTGTATAATGATAGAAAATCAAGAAATGGATTAGGTATTTATATGATTTTGAGCCGTGGGGTAGTAAAGAAGGTTTTTTTGTTTACACTTTGGAAAATGGAAGATGTGTGTTACTTGCTAGCTTAGTCCTTTTATACAAAGCCAAGGACTCAAGGAAGGCCTCAAGGAAGGTTCCTAGGGCAATTGGTCAAGTGCATGTGAAGGTGTAAGGCTTTGTTCCCTTGATATTCATAATATCTAGATATTATGGAGAGTAGTCATGCAAACAAGATATTACTTGGTCCTATCTCTTGGAATTCGGCCACATACACATATATGTGATGTTATATTGATTATTTTGTGTATTGGGTATAATCGTGGGTATTCGTTTAAGCGTAGTTAGGTTTTGGTGCTTCCGGGAATGCCGAAACGCATTTTATCGCGAAACGTAAGCATTTTACGTAACCAATAAAAATAAGATGAACAAAGTTGATAATTATCCTTATAATAATCATTTAACACTTGCTTAATGTAAACATTTAATTTTTTAATGCCCGTTTACATTGAATGATCATTTTTAGTTTACGCGATTTAGCTTAACGATTACGATTTAAAGCAAACGCGTAAAACCCTAAAAATAAATTGTGAATTACATAACGTCGTACAATGACCTAAAACACGAGGTGTTATATTTCTGCTGCGACACATTTTTGGGGGTGTTACAAAAAATCACGCTTTAGAACAGTTCTTTGAAGGATAATCTTTTGGTTGCACCAAATCGCATATAACAAAGTCCTTATTTTCTTCTTTCATTTCTTCTTGTTCCTCATCATGCTCTTTCCCGTTTCCTACTGGATTACTTAAATTACCATTTCCATCTTTCTTACTGGGATTTATCACTGGATCACCAACATTCAGAACACCAAAATTTGAACCTCCATGCTTATTTAGACTAATATTCATAAATTCAGCCTCATCAACCGAATAACCCAAAACATTATCAGAAATATGATTACAAACTTTGTTTATGTTATATTAGTGATCACTCCCATGTCCTCCTCCTTTTCATATATCAAAACCTATTTGGTTGTTTTCGCATGCCATATATTTCTTACCTCTAACAGCAACGAGATGGGGGTCAAAACCACTCTTCTTGTCAACTTCAAGAATACTCATTTCACGTTCATTAGCCAAAGACCACACATTGCTTTTATTCCTCGCAAAACCATTTGCACCATTAAGAATCTGACCACTACAAATCAAACTACTTAAACCAATTCTTTTATTCCTCTCTTCAATCTTATTATCTTTATTAGCAAAACTATTAGTAACCACCAAACATTTGCTTATGTCATTTAACTCATTTGATTCAACTAAGTCATTTGAGTCTATCTCTATACCTTTAACTTTTTCTGCACCAAGTTCATCATCAACCAACAAACCATTGTTATCTTTTTCCTTTTTGTTTGCTTAGTTTGACTTCACATAACTCTTTTGTATGAAATTGTAAATGGCCTCTTGCAACAATGTCAAACAATATGCATCCGAAAGGATTTTGGGTTTGAACAATCTAACACTATTTCCATGTTCTCATGGCACCCACAAATGAAAACCTCAACTACATACCATTGTTCCAAAAGCATATTACTAAATCTAGAGTTAAATGAATCGTAATACTCTTTAATTGTGCCATATTTTTTGAGAAAATAGTTCATTGACCTTTCAACAAACACCTTATATGCATATTTAGTTTCCTCATCTTTTACATCATTATCAGTATCATTCATTATCAAATCATTCCCCATATACGAATTACAACCTGAATTTGGAAGATCATAACACGAAATTGAAGATTTCGATCATTACCTTGGCTTTCTTTAATCACTTTCCACAGCTCATGTGATTCCATGATACTGTTATTTGTTGAGTCAGAACTCAACAACAATCTTCATGAAAGTAATCGTTTCTTGACCAAAATTTGAACATGAATTGACCAATAATTTAACCAGAAATAAAGAACTCGCCATAAATGTAAAAGTCTCATTGGATTTTTGCCAGAAAAATTGATATGAGTTGCCAGGAAGGCAGATACCAATCGATAAG
Organism: Tanacetum coccineum; assembly: GCA_026074375.1. Classification (NCBI taxonomy): domain Eukaryota; kingdom Viridiplantae; phylum Streptophyta; class Magnoliopsida; order Asterales; family Asteraceae; genus Tanacetum; species Tanacetum coccineum. The sequence continues at coordinate 66,665 of BQNB010002600.1, read as the reverse complement.
AACCAATCCCATACTAGGCTTGTATCGACTCATAAGTCAAAGTGTAGAACTCACTTAAAAAGTTTTACGACCCTACATCAGCCGAGTGAGTTCTACACTTGGACTTATGAACCAATATGAGACTAGTATGGGATAGGTTCGTATCAAAGCTAGCTTGTAAGAGGAGGGGAAACCTAAACATTATAAACCATCAACCAATCTCATACTTGGCCGATGTAGGATCGTAACTAAATCCCATGCTTCAAAGAGCCAACTTCCTCGTTGTTCACGACTATGTTGGTCACGGTTGACACCTCTCTTTTTGGGTCCAAGACACCACTCCATAGGCCACCACTCCGAGCTCGTTGGTCACGACTATGTTGTTTACGGTTGTCACCCTTCTTTTTTAGGATCCAAGCCACCGCTTCGAGTGTTGGGACCTCAAAAGGTAGGGCTATAATTCTGATGTCAATTGATAAGAAGCAAACTAGGATTACTCGAATAATGCAAGAACTAGTTAGGATCTATCGAAATAAGAATCAAGATCGAAATTGTAGTTCTTACTGATTGTAATTGAACAGTTTCAAATCAATTGAAAGATTGAATGAGAAGGAAAAGAAGTTTTCAAATCATTAGCTAAAACAATGAAATAACAGGGATTGAGTATTTAAATAGGATTTTGGCGGGAGAAGATGTTAGAGGGTTTTTCTAACTGATTTTTCCTAATCTAGCCCACTTTGACTATTTGGTTGACTTTGCTTATGACTCATAACAAGAGCCTGAATATCCAGTGATCGGGATCGTATCATTCGAAGCCGCTAGAATGATGTGTAAAGTAGCCAATTTGTGGCATTCTCTAAGTGACAGATGGCAATACTAAAAGAAGAAGTTAGATATTCACTTGGCATCCGTACGCTTATTTCACATGATTATTCTTTTCTCATTGATCATGCCTTTGAAGAATTAATTGAAAATTTACAAGGTGTGGCTATAGCAGTAGCTAGGCTTAGGAAAAAAATGCATGGACCCAGTATATCATAATCTTGATCATGTTTTTGATAACCCTTTTGAGATTGATGTCAAATGGTGTGGATGGAATATATGTTGAAGAAAATGGAGAAACTAGTTAAGAAGATGAAGAGATTTACGGATGTTATATGTCAGTTACATGAAGAACTTAGAGAATTCGTTGATTTAGGTGACTACTCTCAGTATAGCATGGTCCTTCCTGAATTATACATCGGTGATCAGGCTATGTATAATTAAGGACTAACAATGCCATTCTTATTTCCGTCAAACTAATGTTATGTATAAGATAGTATCAAATGGTTTTATAATGTAGCAAAATAGTTCATAAAGTGAAAGCAGAGTAGCTTATAGGATGATAGCAAAATAGTTTATAAAACAATAGCAAAATGGTTTATAAGATGGTAGCAAAGTGGTTTATAGAATGATTGTGAAAATGTTTATAAGGTAGTAGCCAAAACGATTTATAAAGTAAAAAACAGTTCATAAGTTGAAAGCAAAGTAGTTTATAAGTTGACAACAAGATAGTTTATATGATGATAACAAAATAGTTTATAAGATAATAGTGAAATGGTTTATAAGGTGGTAATAATTCAGGGGGGTAATGGACGAAATCATCATGACACATAAATTTATAGAAAAATTAACAGAAAACATCCACATGATACAACAAAATTTATAGGAAAGTACTAATACATTTTTCTTTGGGGATATAGTCCAAGAAGTCTTTGACTTAGGTTTCATTAGGCAAGGCAGGGAAAATCATTTCTTAAGCATTAGCATGATCTATAACGATGTTAAGGTTCTCGCGAGCTTTTCCTTTATTTCTCTTTAGGTTCCAAAAGTTATGTTTCAGAAATGGAATGTTGCGAGGTGACGGGTTAAAGTTGTGTTCAAATTAATCAGTATGTTTCTAGACGTCGGTCATGAGATGACGTAGGTGTTTTAAAAGTATTGGATGGATGATCAAACTCATCTTCGGAGTCAGATAGTAGGAAAATCAGTGGGGTCGGCAGACTGTGACAAATTTCAATGTTATATGAAACGGTATTATGGAAAATCATGAGAAGTTTTATAGACCATTGTATCACTCACAATGTCTTGGAAAAGTTTTTTGTATTTATATAAATAACCTTTATATAAAAATATATTGATGCTCTGGTAAGTAGGTATAAGTGATCGAAAATAGTTAACATTTATATAAATTACTTTTATATAAATAATTAATGACGCTCTCGAAAATAAAACATAAGTAGTCGAAAAGCAAATCAAATATGTATATAAATAGCCTCTATATAACTCTAATATTGATGCTCCAGATATAATGAGCATGCACATTCAGGAAGTATACGTGTACGGATATTATATAAGGCAATAAAGGAGTCCTAATATATATAATAGTTATACTCTAGTTACTAAATGCAACCTAGTTCTCCATAACTAGTGCTCTGATATCAATCTGTACAGTAGCAAAAGGCAACCGAGGGTATTACTTCATAGCACAAAGTACAAGTTACAAAAAACGACTTCTAAATTAGACGTTTTGAAAAGGTACACATTCGATTTATTATAATATCAGAGTTTACAAAGTACGAGGTCCCAACAGTATTACATAAACATTTTTAAAAAAAGTTATCAAATTGTAACGGTAATGCAAAGCCATCAAAATATGCCATGCAACTTCCATCCCAGATAACACCTTAAGGACCTGATATAAACATGCTAAAAACGTCAACAAATAATGTTGAGTGAAATTCATAGGTTTAATAATAAAGAAGTGGACCACAAGATTTCAGATATAGTTGACTAATGAAACACATTCAAAAATCGAAAGCATTTCTTATTGCACTAAGTTCATGACACCTGAACCTTAACGTTATGGCAAACCCCAATCAGGTTTGTGACCCGATATAAGGTGTTGTGCCAAACACCGAAGTATTACTTCAAATGTTAAATGCGTCCGTTTGACGTGGTATTAGTTGTTGCATACCCGGACGGGGATTGTCAGTCCCAATAGATCTATTCACAGCATTCATGTTTACTTCACAAAAATTATTTAACGGTTCATGATTTAAGGGACTTAATGGCACTAGAGGTACTTAGGCAATAATAATATCAGGATAAACATACAGTTTTAAACACTTGCGTCCATAAGTAAAAGTAAGTTAAGTAGCATGTATCTCCCCCAAAAAGTTTATAAAACAGTTAATGAGTAAACGTAAGGCTATGAATTCACCTTTAAGCAATGCGACAAAAGATATCGAGAATAAATGTCGAGAGACCGAGAAAAGTCCTAAAAGCAATCTAAAAATAAAGTCGCGTCTTATGATTTATAAATATTACGTGAATAAATGTAAATAAGTTTTTATATAGATTATAACATTGTTCTTAGAGTTTGTAAATTTTATAAATTAATTGGTCCCAAAAACAATGTCAAAGTTTAAGTATTGTAAGCATACTAATATGCGATTACCATAATTTTTTGGATTAGTCCAATTTCAAAAGCCTATATCTCCTAAACCGTAAATGATCTCGATTCGATTTTTACGTCCTCAAAAAAGGTATTTGAGTCTATTTATCTGATATGTGGGCCCGACCACTTTGGTTTTTATAAAAATATGGTCAAATGGTCAAAGTACTATCAAGTGTCAAATCTGGTAGATTTCTAGATTACTACAGTCTCGGGAAAACGGTTGTATCTCCTAAACCGTAAGTCCGTTAGAGCTGATTTGACTTACAAATTTTAAGTTAAAGAGTCTTCTATAATTCTTCTTTTTACACCAACAGTCGTTACTATACAAAGTTTAAGAGTTATAACCCAATGAAATCTGGTGTGCAGTTTTTGACTACTTTTGCCGTTTATTTTCTAGTTTAATCACCGGGTATCTTCACGACGAGTGTCACCTGGAAAATCGAAGCTAAGATATAGCTCTCTCTATATGCCTATATTTTTATCCAAGCCTCAAGGTCCATGAATTTTTATAAAATACTCAATCTATCCTACTGATCAAATATGTCATATTGAAATGTGTTAAAACCATATTTTTACCAAGTTTTTTGTCCCAAATATTTAAGTACAATGCCAAATCTTTGCAAATAAATACATGAATATGAAAAATATATAACAATCTCAGTAAAATACATAAAAGAATACAAATAAATTACAAAATAAAATGAGAAAAACAATGGAATCAATTCCTTACAAAAGAGAGAATGATGATGGTTACAACAAGAACCAACCAAGCTTTGTTCTAGTTTCTTAAACCCAAACACAATGAACCCAATCCTTTGCAGACGACTTAATATTTTACTTGGGATATCCCCTTTACCAAAAAAAAAACACTATGAACCCTTAATAGCTTGCAAGAATACTATATATTTTCCCTTGAATATATTGTATCTTAGTTGATGCTTGAAGAGATTTAACCCAAAAACAAACAACTAGCACTTAAACCTTTCAATCTATGACAATATTTCTTAGTAAAATCTTTAGTAAAGTGGGTATTGAGGTGGGATAAGGGCACGACACAAAGAGGGAGAGCAAAAGAGAGATTGAGTTTTTGTAAAATGGACTATGAGAAAGAAAGGTGAATGCGTTAGATCTAAGCATGCACAAGAAGTCATCCAAGTATCCTTGTTAACATGCAAAAACAATACAACTCATACATGGTTAAACATCACATGGACATGTGTCTATGTGACGGTTTAGCCGCCCCTACGGGTGAGTTGGGGGGGGGGGGGTATTATGGTTTAATTTGGTGTTAAATTTGGTATAAGTGGGTATTGTTTAGGGCTAATGGGTAAAAATGTATAATGTTGTAAAAGTTTAGACGCAACCACGAAGAGTAAACATAAATGTTAGAAATAAAATTACAACATATAGGATACACATGTAAAATAATAAAAATACGTAGAGCAAGTAGACTAATATTTAGTATAGAGTCGGGTTTACGTTTAATGTACGTTTTACTACGTATGCGGGATAACCTATCCGGTTACCCGTAAAAACAAATTTTATGAAAAATTATAATAAATAGTAAAATACGAGGTTAAATAATGACCTAAAAATTACGAATTGCAACAGTAGTGTTGTTTTAGCTCTACAATATTGAAATATTATCATACATATCGAGACATAAGCAATGTCTCCCCACTTTATGAGCTCTGATGCAAGAGCATACTTATATGATTTGTTAACAAAAAATATTAAACACTCGTTAAGAGAAAAATTGTTTATCTCAAAAAACGAAGCTCCGTTAGCCAATGATCAAGATTTTCAAAGGATTGGTTATCGCCGCTTGCTCATAATATGCTAAAATGGTATTCTGAAAGAAACTTTGAGAAGCAACCCATGGGTTTAGGAGGAAACGTTCTTTTGGTCCAGACGTTGTACTATGCAGATCAAGCAGTGAGTGAAATGGCGATCATTGAACTACATGTCCCTGTTATATGGTTTTATTCTAAATAATAATCATATTGTCACACCCCGACATAGGCGAAAACACAGGCATGCGACGAAGAATGATCAATCATAACATAAGATACATGATAGAGAAAACTAAAATGCATTAATGAAAAGTGTCATGATGATCTTCAACCTTAAGTACAGACTTGAGTGAAGTCCCAGCGAAAACACGGGAATGCGACATACTGATTTACATTGTATAACATACAAGATCACACCATCCAATTTACAAAGGATCTAGATTTACAATAGTTTACAAGTTTACATTTTTGATTCAAAATGTACAAGTCAAAGGTAACACTCCACATGTGTACTTCTTTAATTTCCATTACTCCCGATTTACCTTGGTTCGCAACACACCTGAAAATGATACTCAAAAAGGTCAACAATAATGTTGGTGAGCTCGTAGGTTTGATAGAAAACCCAGTCGTTGTGCCAATATTTCAAACAGTAGACAATTGTGCAATATGACAGTGAATACATGCAACACATTCAATTTCCAAACCTAGCAAATCCATGATAGCCAAATCTTATCCATATGGACCATTGCCTCGCAATGTCCTTACATTCTCTATTCTCACGCACCTAACGCCTACCAGCTGGAGCTATATATAGGGCGGAACATCGCATATCCTATGCTATCAAATATCCACACGGATAGTGCCACACGACCATAATATAAATGATCTACACGAAAAGTTTCACACATCGTATTCTACCAAAACTCATGTCATTCACATAGCAGTCATAAGCACATAACATTGTCCCAAAAACAAAACAACTTTTTGCTCTACAGAAAACAGTTCAAAACAGTTTTGAGTATCATTTTCCCCCAACGAAAAAAGATTAAAAATGGGGCTACGAGAACTCACCTCAAGCAAAGGTGTCTAGCAGCAAACTCAATATCTCACAAGCAAATGCAACGACGTCCAATTAATGTTCCACTTAGATAAGCTTTTAAATAAGATAATAAGCTACGTAGTACATTTGGTTATCACCATAAGCTATCGAAATAGTCCACAATAATACGACATAAGAGGTAAATAACCAAAAATAATTATTCTTTTGTTCTTGTGGTTTTTGAACCAACATAAACCCAAAATATGTTCAATAGTGCTTATAAATAAGCCAAATAAGCTACTAACCAAAATAAGCTAAATAGCAAATAAATGTTTTTCAACCATCACAACCACGACAATAAAACTACAAATCTTTATTCTCTTTTTTATTTGTGTTCGAACCATACACGCACCCTTAATATCCTTTCGCAAACTTTTCGTGTTTGATTTTTAACAAACGCATCGTACAACTAGCTTCTATACATCATTAAAACTCTTTTCCATCTCGTGCTCAGTTTTGTTGTTTTTGGCTTTGTTTTTGTCCTTTTCTTTGAATATCTGTTTCCTGCACAATTCAACTGCAAAACATACAAATACAATGTATTTTGGGTACGTTTTTGGTCATTTAAGTCCGTTTTTGATAGAAAATGGTATGTGTAATTAAGCACATACCAGTGTTATTCGGACGTAAGCAAGGAACAAAAGGAAACAAAGAAAATGTTTGATATCAAAACATGAGAAGTGTGTGTTTTGGATGCAAACAAAAACATATAAGCCAAATCCTTGTACCAACAAAAGACCAAAGAGCTAAAAATAAGCCATCCTTGTCCCCTCTTTGTCTCGAACCGGATAGGGATCCAAAGGGGGTCGGGTTGCCTCTTTTTGTGTCGGTTTCACTTAAAACTCAAAAACCTCGATCTTAAAATATTTTTCGAAGTTACTTAGTATATTTATTCACTTTAAAAATACTTTTCTCACAACTTGAGTATTTACACGACATACTTCAAATTTACACCTCCCAAAACTCATTTTGAACATTAGAGGACGTGTCGGGACTCGTTTTTGGCATTTCAAGCTATACACAAGACAAACCTCCCGGAACATAATCAATATAATAAAACCCTCTAAAAGGAATTATTATACACAATAACAACATAAAATACTCAATCTCATTAATTCACCACCGTCAACACGATACTTGTTCTAACATAAAATGACAAAAGTCGAATAGTCAAAGGACTAAATTAAAACATTCAAAACTCACAAAAGGGCAAGGGTTACACATATATACTGTATGGTGCTTCTGGTTTTCTGAAAACCTAATGAGATGTCATATTAATGGAGTTCAAAATGTCTTGGAGTTTGGTTTGTGTTTATAGGGCTAAAAAAGGGCATGATGATGCTTAATAAATGCTTTTGTATTTAGTTTTGTCCAGAAAATGCAAATATAAAATACCAAAATTTGTTAATGTTATGCTCATTACCCTTTTCGCTTGTAAGAAGGTAACAAAAAGTAAAAGTTTATGTTTATGGTAAGAAACATATGATAAAATGTTATAAAAAGAGTTGTTAAAGGGTGCCACCAGACATGTTTAACGTAATACTCTCGAACTTTTTCTTACAACAAAAAATAGTTTTTAAGTCTAGTATCCTCAAATGTTCCATTTATTTAAATCATAAAAAGTGACTAATGAGACTAGCATTAAAGATTCAAAGCTCTTAAAAATTCCTCTTAAAGATTCGAATAACATTTTTGAAGCAAATGAGACTAGCAAATCGTCTGAGTGGACTGATGACTTTGAGTCCGATGATGAAGTGCATGAAGTGTTATTTCCTGAAGGTAATAAGTTTGGTGATTAATTTGATATCCGGCTTAAAGGTCGAGTTAGGAAATCATTTTGTGATTAATTGTGTGTTTCTCATAAGATTGACTTGTCTTTCTTATAATGTGGTTTGGTTTCTAGCTCTATTTGGTGTTCTTGAGATTGGTTGGTCAATCTTATGTCGTTTTTTGGTTATTGCACTTTGGTGCGTTCTTGTTTTTGCTCATGTAACGGTCTAGGTTGCAAGACTTCACCTACATCTTTTGTATTTAAACGTTTTTTTTAAGGTAATACAATTTATCAGGGAAACCTTTTAACAAAAAAAAAATGACTAATGAGCATCCGTTAACAAACCTCTTATAAAAATCAGTAATTACCAATAGTAATCGTGGATATGTTTGTTGTTACATTTAATCCATCAAGTATAGAACTTATCAGTTTCACTTTGTTTTCTTATGTTGTACCAAAAATTAATTTGTTTCTGGTCCTGATGGGCAAAAGGCGGTTATAAAATGTTAAGTATCCGCCCTCCGACTATTTTGTTACCATAATATGATAAATCAAAGGCGGCTCAAGCATTATGAAGGCTTAAAGCGAATTTCTAATACGAGGCCTTTCCAAATTTTTTATTTTTTTTCTTCTTGATATTAAGTTTTCCGTTCATCGGATTATATAGAACATCCAATTATCAAATCAAAAACACAATGAGAATCTAAAAGATTATTGAAGATAGATAAAAATAATATAAGAAAATTTAAAATTAAAACATCACTTTATAATAATCTATTGAGATAGAAGTATCAACACGATCGAGGAGGCGTATTGGAGTTCATTAGTTTTTATTTAACTGAATATACGAACTAATATGAACACCTAAACAAACGAACATTGATGCTCATGTTTGTTCCTTGAAAAATAACTTATTCTTATGCTCATGTATTAATGAGTGATTATTAAAATGAGCTCAATTCACCATTTCGTAATAATAAAAAGATGGACCTAGTCGTGTTTCTAAAACTCAAATAAAGATTTAGACGTATAAAATTAAGAAACAAAAAAAATAAGGAAAACATTCATAATAATTATAGCAGTTTTAGTAATTGGGCCTTTTGTATATCGAGGCCTAACGCTCAGTTCTCGAGTTTCATTTTCAGAAGAAAAGAAAGGAAAGGAAGGGGAACAAAAACATATTTGTGTTCTTGAGTTTTATTTTAATAAGAAAGGAAAAGAAAGGGAAGGAAAAGGAAGGAAAATTTGAAGGTTTTTTGTTCTAAATTTTTCCTCCCATATTTGGGCGGATTGGGAAGGAAAGTGTTTATATTGACAAATTTACCCTCATTTCTTCCTTCAACCACTGTGTAATCTTCATTTTTTCAAAATAAGAAACTAATAAAAGTCCTACTACAAAAGAGCGCAGTCGTTTTTTTTATTAGACGATAATTAGGGCTAGTGATTTCCTTGGGCATTCTTGGTTTTGGCACAAGGGCCATGAGATACACCGACATGGACCAACATATTTTTATGCGCATTTTTACTGTTAGTTTGATTAAAAGAAAATTTTAAATAAAAAGTATATTAACCACAAATGACATTATTAAAAAAAAGTAAGATTAGTAGCAGATTTTTTGTTTAAAGGCATAAAAGATAAATTTTATGTTCTTTTCTTTCTTTATTTCCTACTAATTTCAAACTCGAGAACGCAAGGTGCATAGTAAAAAAAATTTCACTATCTTTTCTTTTCCTTTCTTTTCACTCTTTTAATAACTCGAGAACAGAGCATAAAAGATGATGCCCAAGAAAATATATGTCCGACTATATATTCATTACAGGGTGTTAGAAGGCTTAAAGCGATAGCTTTAGTAGCTTTACCTTTAACCACCGCTAGATAGAATATGCATGGTATTTAGAAACATATGATAACTAGTTTGTTACCATAAATATAATAACTTGCACCGCAAGTACTATAGCCTATAAAATATACAAAGTATTATACCATTCGTATTCATCATATTGAGCCAATTCGACGATCAATATTATGGCAACTCTCTGCAAGAAGGCAAACCTTCTCCTAAAAACCACAATCGCAAATAAAATCTTGAAAACAACACGACTCTCTTAAAACAACTCTCGCATACTGCTGCCGCAAGAAGCATCTCGACACAAAGCCAAGCAAAATCCGTACGTTATCCCTCTTTCACAATACCGCATTTTATAAGCTATGAGTTCATACTCGAGTATGCTAACCGAAACCATCTCCTGCTACCACCAAACTGTGACTCAGTTACTGATGACTTTTCGACACTCCTACTACCAAACTCCTTAAATCAAAAGACAGTGGTCCTAGACCTTGATGAAACTCTTATCCATTCCACAATCTTTCGCGATACATCAGTAGCAATAACGCCTCCTATAAACTATGATTTCCTAGTCACGTTTGGAGTAAAAGAAGCTGTTTACGTTACAGAACGTCCATTTGTTGATGAATTTCTACAGTATTTAAGCCAAAATAATTATGAAGTTGTGATTTTTACTGCTGGTACAGAAGAGTATGCTTCACCCGTGTTGGATAGGTTGGACCCAAATGGATTTATTTCTCACAGATTGTATAGAGATTCGTGCAAATTGGTCGATGGGAAGTACTACGTTAAGGATTTATCTAATTTAGGACGGGATTTGAAGAATGTTGTGATTGTGGATGATAAACCTATATCTTATGAATTGCAGCCAGAAAATGGTATTCCCATCAAGCGGTTTGTTGATGATCTTCAGGATAATGAGTTGAAGAAACTGATGGACAGTTTCTTCAAGAGTTGCGATCAATACGAAGATTTGAAGGATGCTTTGAAGCATTATCGGGACTTGAAAGCTAAGATTTGAATACTTTTATATTTAGTGTTTTAGTCTACAAATGTATAATATGATCATTAATTTCATATTTGTAACGAGCATTCTTGTTTTTTTTGCTCTACAATTTGTTGAATGTTGGTGCAATCTGATCATTACTCGATCGTATCCTGTTTGTTATATGTATTAATATTGTTAACAGGAGTAAGATATTCATTACTTCATTATTGACCATGCATATCACTGCTCGTATCAAAACATGTTACAAGTTTCACTACAAGAAAAAAGGGCTTTAGTTACGACACGAAAATTGTCATTAAAAATGAAAATTTCGTCACTAAACCAATTTAGTCACGAAATTCAAGGTCCTCACTTGTCGTCACTATAGCTCCGTCACAAAGTTAATAGTGACGAAATTGAAAACCGACACTAACTAGTGACGAGCTAAAGTCGTCACTTAAACTTTGTGACAACCATTTTTGCCCCTCAATTTCGTCACTACGTCGGTTATAGTCATCACTATTGGACGAGATTAGTGACGAAAAAAATGCGTCACTTACCAACTAAAACTAACAGATGCTTAACGTCCGTTAGTGCAGTCACGATAAGTCGTCACTGAATAAAAATAAATTGCAAAAAAGAAATTTACCATTATTTGGTACTTTTACTATTGCCACTAAATCAGAATTACTATTCAATAATGATCATGGTTGACCATAGTACTTTTAAAACTTATTAACAAAACTAGTATTTTCAAATATATTTAAAAAATATGATATATTTGAAAAATTTTACATTTCTTTTTTTGAAAGGCATATATAACAAGCAAACTATTAAATGAAGTGACCCAAAAAGAAAACCTTACGATATAATATTGGCCACATCACAAAACAAAACTAGCCCACTGACAAAAATCAAACACAAAATGACCAAATGAAGAAACAAACTCAAACCATGACAAAACAAACAGTAGTGCACATGAGAACCTTTGCACGTATGCCAAATACACAAGAAGGCCATTTGCACTTTTAGATATAATGTAGATCAAAACTTAACAACTGACAAAAGCAACTGCAGGCCTACGAAACACACAAGACCAAAACCAACACTCAAGAAAAATTGCAGCAGAAGGCAAAATCAGCTGCATATAAATTGCAGACCCCATTTTACAGATTAGACCACATTACAACCACAAAATCTTAACTGAAAAACAAAAATCTCCATTAACAAACAACTTCCACTAAACAAGACCAAATGAAAAAAACATGTATAGTTTTTAACGGTGCATCAAGTACTAGAAAAAAATATCCATAACAAACAAACACGTAGTGTTCAGACAGATTAAAATAAAAGACGCCAATAAAGGTCTGTGGTTTAATCACGGCTCCACGGGTCTTTTTCTAGGCCTAGAAGGACATTTTTTCTGACAATGACCACTTTTCTTACAAATCCCGGAAAGGCTAGCTTTTCTTCCTTCTTTAATGTCCATTCCATTTCGAAGCCTTGTTGAACGAGGGCGACCTCTTCCTTTTCGTTTAAGATCAGAACTTGGGAGCAATGTGATAGATGATTCCGGCCAATATGCTTCATGAGGGAGTGGGACTCAGGTGCCCAAGTAGCCGAATACTCTACAATTGAGTAATATCTTTGAACATATTGTGAACTCTTCAAAGAAAGAAATGCGCATGCACTTAATACATGGGAGCATGGATACTTGTTAATCTCTCATTTACCACATGTGCAAGTTTGTTTCTCCAAATTAACAACTAGTACATTTTTTCCTTTTTGAGTCGTCACCTCAAAAATACCTTTCTCCCTATTGAATGATCTCATGATATGATCTCATGCATGCATGCTATCTTAGTGTGACGTTGTGTTTCAACCTCTAAGTATATATATATATCAATGGTACTTAGGTCCTGATAAAGATTAAGTACTTGAAACATGTTCTCGATATCGTCATTGTCCGTGATTGGGAGAGGAATGTATTCAATCATTTTCCCAAAACCAGACGGATATCTACATACTACTTTGATCCAACTTTTTTGTTTATCAATAGATGTAGCAACATGGAGTTGGTTGATAAGTTCGTTGAACTTTATTCCAAGTTGAACCTTGATTGCTTTGCTCAGCGGTTTGTTATAGCATACACCTTTTGGTCCATCACAAATATGGTCACCCCAATAACATAATAGTATAACACACTTTGACGTCATAGTCACAAAAGTCGAGAGCCTGGTAAAAGAACATATTGAATCTAAATCAACAAAAACTATAAAAGCCTTACCTCTGCATTTATCCATATTTCATGAGATTAATTAAACAAAGAGGTAACAAAAACTGAAAAAAGTGAACATATAAAGATATTGTTGGTTTACTAAGCTTGTAATGTTAATATAATATCTCAAATAATCAATATGTTTTTCTAAGAGCCCAAGTAAAAACAAGTGGTGTCAAATGAGATTATGATACTTCTTCAATTTCCATAAATTTGATGTTCCTAAAGCATACCTCACCAATACATAACTGCCTTATTCAAACAAGTGGTGTTAACAATTCATAACTTGAGGAAACAAAACATATTCAAACAAGTGGTGTTAACAATTATTTTTAGCATACATAACAATTATAATCTAAATAAAACATCAAAGCACGTAATAGAGGAAGCGATAACAAATCATATAATAACATGCATATAATTAACCGGGTCGGGTTACATACCT
>BQNB010002600.1:29897-51402 GCA_026074375.1 Tanacetum coccineum | reverse complement strand
ACTAGCACAGATAACATTATAAAATACACTCACATCATTGTTAGTTCTCAAATGTTCCTTATGTGTTGTACCAAAGAATTGGTTGTGGGCAAGAGACCTGTTAAGACTAATAAAAATAATAGTTGACCACGATGAATTAACCATCAGAATTGTACTTTCACTTTAATAAGATAGAATCAGATATTGGTAAATCACATAAACTGGAAACCAGTTCCTAGATCGTGAAGATTAAAATGAAACAACAATGCCATAGTGGTACACATGGACCCATGTCTTGAATGAATCAACAATTTTAAGGTTAGATAAATACTACACATGTTTGGCATGAGATTATTAGGCTGACGTATTTTTAAAAAGATGAATATAGAAACGTCTTTAATTGGTAACCATCTCATGTCATTTAAGCTATGATCAGATTTGTAATCAAGTGAAGAGCACACTAGAGGCTTACAAGTGCCCAAACGTCTTTAACTGGTCAAATGGACGACATTTCGCGTTTTATTTTCGCGTTTGGATCGTTCGTTACAAAACGCGGTGGGTTGGTACGATCGCGACTCGGATCGCTCGGGATCGCGATCTGGATCGCTATATTCGGCGTTCCCAAAGAACATCAATCAGCGTACCGAAGTCTATTGGGTCGACGTACCAAAATGAATCGGTACAGCGTACCAAAGTTAATTGGTACGGCGTACCAAAGTGAACCGCGTTCCCGTTTCGCGATCGCGTACCGAAGCGAACCGCGTTCCGTGTGACCATGGCCCAAACGTCTTTAACTGGTCAAATGGACGACATAATAATTACTCAATTTGACCCAAACTAGTTCTGACCCATTACCAAAGCAACTAACCTACTTTATTATCTATCTAGCTATATATAAGAACAACTGCAGTGCATATCCTTTCTCACATTCCCCTACAAAGGTTATCCAAGCTCGTATTCATTATTTGTAACTTAGGTGGTGTTTGTTTCATTAAGATGTTTTGGGTCTGAATCTGACTACCACATCTTACTGGTAAGAGGTGGTCATAATGTCTGAATCTGAATAAAAAAATGTTGTTTGTTTTTTCAAAATTGTCTTAGGTCTATTTTTGTAGAGCTAATCATATCAATCATTTAATACGATGAATTAAATAATTTTTATATAAAATTGAACAAAAACATTTTTTATATATATTTAACACAAAAATATAAAACCAATTAAAAAGTATCTTTAATACATATTCTAAATTTTAACATAGTAAAAACTATTACACAAACTTTCTTAAAATAATACATAAGTTTAACATTAAATAATACATATTCTAATTTTTTTTTATTGTAAATATAAACCATTAAATAACTATCTAAATATATTTCCTAAATTAATGTAATAAAAACATACTAATCTGTTTTCAAAATGAATATCTTGATGTATTAAACCAAGTCAAAAATATGAAGAATAAAAATTGCTCTCATGTGTCCTGTTGGCTTAAAACAACTACTTGGAGCGAAGCCCTCAAACATAAACAAGAACTTTCCTAAATTAAACCTAGTATACTACACTACTCTTTTCACTTCACAAACTAATTCTACATCATTGTCAACACAAAAAGTGCAGTCAAATATTAGTTCATCATTTTTCTGAAAAAAATATCAGCCACAACTACCCATGTTTGTCTTTGCAACCCACGTTTCATTATAACCCAATTGTCCTTTTGTTTATCTTCGATGGCAATTCTAAGATCTTTTTAAAATGTCTCGGGGGGTTCTTATGGTTTTTGTTGATCTTCGATTCTTGTTTTGGGTTCTTTTTTAAACCTTGTAAACTACCAATCACAAAACCCAACGACATAAAACCAAGAAGAATCTATTTTAAGTACAGGTTCTGTAATAGGTTTAGTTTTGTTTATGATAAATATTTTTCTTTGTTCCTCCTTTTTTTTTTACAAAGCAACAAGGTATCAAAATTTGTGAGGATGGTTTGTTATAAGGGGGTGGTGGTTCAGAAGCCGTGCGTATTTTGGTGGGTAGTTAATCGTTGTTATTTAAGGTTTTTGGGCGGGGACGGGTGGTAAGACATTAATCCACCTCTTACCCAGTACTGTAGTTAAGATGTTTAAGCTGCAAAAACTACTGAACGGTTCTGACTCAGTCGGGAAAAAAAACAAACAAGTTTATGTCGACTCGCGTCTGATTTGGTCAGAGTCTGAAGCGGGGAGTTCTCAAGACTCGTTTTTTTATGCAAAAACAAACACAGCCTTAATCTAAAGAGTTTGTTATAATTTTGTATAAGTCTCCTGCTATTCAGCCAAGAGTTAAGTTGATACCAAAACCAATATGAAGTCGACCTAGCCACAACTTGTCTTTGTTGTCCGGCTCATGGTTGCAGTCACTACATCGGTTAGAGTCATCACTATTTGACCCGTACTAAAACACATGTTTGAATCTGTTACCCAACTTTCCCAATGTATACTGTGGGAAATTAACAGTCACAAAATGCTGATGTATTCTAGGATCAGAATGATGCCTGGAGAAATAAGCCCATTGAATATGAGATAGGGTCAGAAGTGAAATTTCTTTTCCTGAGGCATGAAAGAGTTTTGACAATCCTATTCCAACAAGTCCCGCGGCATAATGACAATACTCGTTATAATCATTAATTGTCTCAACCTGAAAAGTCTACTCAACTACAAGACAGTAACTTCATAATAATGCATTGAACAATAAATAAGATATGTACATACCTCGTTGCATATAAATTTTGCCATTCCAACGCCCATTTTCATTGCAATATCCTCAATTACCTTTTGATAAATGGAAAAATAGTTGGAGAGTATTAAATCAACATTTACGGTGACACACAAACACATTTACTGCATAGCCCATATCTTAGCTATATGTAAAAGCAAATGTAACCTTTCGTTAAGATCCAAAAAGGCTTTAGAAACATTATAAAACTGGTCCATGAGAACTTTGCATTGTTTTGTACTGCCGTTTGTAAGAAGAAACAAGAACTAGCAAAGTAAAAATTAACCTTTGGTTAAGCTCCAAAAAGGCATTAGAAATATCGTAAGATTTGTTAGTACTCGCATTTGAAATGCCAGTTTGAATTATAGATAAGACGTTGAAATTCGAGTAGAATTGGTATCTTAGTCTCAATAGGTTTGGTTGTGTCATTCTCTGGTCAAAAAGGAACAAAATTAATACTGTAATATGTAAATTAGAAAAGTATGGCAAATTCATCACAAAACTCAGGAAACTGCAAGTGATGTAAACAGACAGACCCGAATACATGTGCATAGAGGTAACAGACATACCGATACTGTCAAGGGCTCGAATAACCAAATAGAAAATGCATACCTGCGGTAGGAAAATATTAAGATTTAAGCTTTAAAATGAAAAGAAAAGTGTTAATATTATTCAGTAACCATTCAGAAAAGTGTTAATATTATCTAATTTGTTTTATATAACTGATTAGATATCCAACAAACATGTTCAGAAAGAAATAAAACCATATAAAAATGCGTATTAATCTTGACTAGAGTGGTAAAAAATCAGCATGAAGTAAAACACACACTGCACACGTGCGCATTTGAAGTAAAATTCAGTTGTTGAAACTGAAAAAGTGAAGTTGATACACACTGCCGAGCTGAAAGGATTGTTTATGACTTATATTTTATCAATTATCGACTTATTGTAGCATACTATCATATTTTTATATCGACTGTTCAAACTGTGAAAGACATCGCAAAGGCTGTTTTCACATGCAGTTACTCAATCAAATAAACTAGTTCCATCATTCACATATTCACAATCCACAAACTCCAAATGATTAACCAACAAACTGAAACAAACAAAACATTTAGCAAATAACATATATAAGTGTAGTTGCGAGTGTTCTTAGGTTTTAAGTAAACGCTTTAATATGTTATTAACATATTGACAATGAAATGTATTAA
The DNA here is from genome assembly GCA_026074375.1 of Tanacetum coccineum. Taxonomy (NCBI): domain Eukaryota; kingdom Viridiplantae; phylum Streptophyta; class Magnoliopsida; order Asterales; family Asteraceae; genus Tanacetum; species Tanacetum coccineum. Next base: position 47,464 of record BQNB010002600.1, on the reverse strand, counting down.
ATCAAAGCATAGCGGAAGCACGTAAAACACTTACACGGATCATATAGTTACAGCCATTGAATTATATAAGTACATATTTTACCTTAAGAAGGTTCATCTGTAGGTACATATTTTACCTTCACATAACCAGTACTTAGAGATGCACACACTCCAAGGTGTACATTGCAGCATAACATAACCAACGACAACGAATAAAGCAATCATGAACTCACTTTCCCATTCGCCCCAACAAACTAACTGAACCACAGTTAAAGCGAATCTAATCGAATTACATAAACTAACTGAACCGCAATTTGCAATTTCAAATATAACCAATTGAACACAATAATAGGTCATTTATCGTCCCCAAAACAGAATATGCACGTAAAGTGTCGTTAGTTTTGCTAGACATTTTATCAAACACTTGGTATGCAATGTTTTAATATCTAATATTCAGATCCACTAAACCACATTAAATTCTAATCCGCTAAACCTACACATTCTAAACTCAAACCAGCAATCATATAACTTCAAATTCGATTTTCGGTTTGATCGAAAAAAATTTTAACCAAACAACCCAATAACCGAATCGAAATGTGTTTGACTTGTAGTTGATACTTTAAAACTTTCATTTACAACAAAAAAATGTATTTGATAAACGTGAATTACACTTATAAATTGAATGCGATTGCACACTCAGGCGTTCCATTTATTTAAATCTTAAAAAGTCACTAATAATAACCATCCGCTAACAAACCTGTCATAAAAATCGGTGATTACCAATAATAACTTTGTTGTTACATTTAATCCCAATTTCACTTTGTTTACGTGAATTTATTTTGTTTATGGTCCCTAATGGACAAAAGTCGGTTAATATACTTGCACCACAAGCTAGTATTATAATTTACCTTGCCTATAAAAATATACTGTAGTATTATAACCTTCGTATCATATCATACTGAACCAATTCAACGCAATATTATGGCAACTCTCTGCATGAACTCAAACCTTCTCCCAAAAACAACCATCGCAAAAAGAATCTCGAAACCAAGAAAACCGTCTTCTAAAAGCTACGAGTTCCTATTCGAGTATGCTAACCGAAACCATCTCCTGCTACCAACAAACTGTTACTACTTAGTTGCTGGTGACTTTTCGACGACCCTCTTACCACCAAATTCCTTAAATCAAAGGACAGTGGTCCTAGACCTTGATGAAACGCTAATCCATTCCACCATCTTCCGTGATACATCAATACCAATAACACCTCCTGTAAACTATGATTTCCTAGTCACGTTTGGACGAGAAGTTGCTTACGTTAAAAAACGTCCGTATGTTGATGAATTTCTACAGTTTTTAAACCAAAATAATTTCGAAATTGTGATTTTTACTGCTGGTACAAAAGAGTATGCTTCACCCGTGTTGGATAGGTTGGACCCATATGGATTTATTTCTCACAGATTGTATAGAGATTCGCGCAAACTGGTCAACGGGAAGTACCATGTTAAGGATTTATCTAATTTAGGACGGGATTTGAGGAATGTTTTGATCGTTGATGACAAACAGAGATCTTATAAATTGCAGCCAGAAAATGGTATTCCCATCAAACGGTTTATTGATGATCTTCATGATGATGAGTTGAAGAAACTGATGGACAATTTCTTCAAGAGCTGCGATCAATACGAAGATTTGAAGGACGCTTTGAAGCATTATCGGGACTTGAATTTAAAGCTAAGATTTAAACTTGTAAGCAAAAAGGTGTCAATTAATACCTTACACGAATTAAGATGAGGAACCTTGAAGTTAGTTGTTTTCTGTTGTGGTATGCTTCAATTTTAAATTGTTTGGAGTGATTTCTGTGATTATATTTTTGGAATCATTCCATTGATTATGTGATATGATTAAGAACATGTACAAGAGTATGGATTAAGTTGATTATGGGTTTTAAGCTCTGGCCGAGATGAGGTTGTTGATAATAACGGATTAAGAACATGTACAAGAGTATTTGCGAGTGGAGATCCTTTTTATGAAGTATTTGATGGAGATCCTTTTTATGCCAAAATTTTGTTAAAATACTTAAACTATGTTGCCTGCCATTTCTGCAATTTTCAATGACACTGCATGTATATGTATTGGTGTTTGTGGTACAGGGTATATATATGTATTTTTGAGTAGTTTTTGTGGTGTTGGTTTGCAGGCTAAACATGATATGTATGAGGTGTTTGCTCAAATAACTATGATTTGGACCTTAATGTGAGTTTTACCGTCAGCCATGAAACCAGTTGATATATATTTCATTTTACAATCGAATTTGATTAAAAACTCTTATTCAGTTTCTGTTTGCAATGCAATGATGCAGGAGTCACGGCTCCTCCTTTCATGCTTATTTTTTTTATTTTGTGATTCCGTATGCTTGACCCGCTAGAGATAAGCACAACCTGAACTGACCCGTTACCAATCCATTTTTGTTGTCACGTGTTTGGTACATTTGTTTGTTGGTTATTACATGTTCACATGTTGATCTTGTAATGTTCATTAATCAGGTGTACCGGACTGGGTCTGTAAATACAAACTGAAAACCGTACCACAGGTTTATTTCAAGTAAATAAAAATAAATGAGTTTTAACATTTTATTGAGATTTTATTTTTACGCGGTGGCTAAAATCAATAGCATTAAGGTGAAAAAAAGAGAAACAGCTAGATTAATAGTTAGTTATTTACAAAGTGGAAGTTCATTGTTTGAGAAGTTAGGGGACTTGCTCTAGTGGCATCTTCAGTCAATGGGCTGACAGTTGTTTATAGTTGTCACTTGATTCGCTTATTATTACTCATTTGTCCTGTCTTTCATGTTATTAATCATTCTCAGGTATTAAAATTCATATTTCTGCTTTAATGCATTACTTTATAACTACTTGAGCGACTTGTGTATATGAAGTTTTGGGGTGTTTGGAGTATGCATTTGAGCCACTAGCGGGGTGGGGGAAGTTTGTGTATGATTTTGGACAGGAACAAGAACTGGGGACGAAATCTGCTGCTATAGTACTGAAACCCGAAGTCAACTTCCAGATCTTATTTAAGTTTGTTCAGTGCTTATTGTTTCGTGCTCCATCAAAGTCTGCATCTTGACAGATTGTATTATTGATCTCGTTTGCTCACATTTGGTATACAGCCAAATTTCACTTGTTTTTTTATCTGTATTCTTCTTTGCGGTTGGCCTCTATTTAGAGTATGAAAACTTATTTAATGATTTTCTTTAGGCAGTTGGGGATGATAAATTGACCCTTCCGTTCACTTCTTAAAGTTGTTCGGAATCCGTCTCAATGCTCATCACTCATTCGGGGTGGTATCTACGGTTACCAAGTATCGTTACGATTCAGAATTACCATTTTAGACAGTGTCTACACTTTATACTTAATAGAGGCCGTACAGGTTATAGGTGGTGAACAATGGGCAGGTCGCAGGTTGGGGTAACGGGTCGAAAAAGGGTATGCTTTTTGGAACCATTCGGTTTGGGTTGGCTTGATCAAAAGTGCTTATTCACTGTTTATTAGCTTAGTAAAATGTGAAAACGAAATTTGTGTTCATCTCACTGATAAGTATTTCATTATTGATTTTAGGAGATTTTGGGTTTTAAACAGCCATAAATTTACAAGTAACTTGGTTTCCCAAAAATTTCCCGACTGGAAACCCTTTACTTTTTTATTAAAACCGAAAACAAACGTTACTTTCAAATTTTTATACGACATTAACCAAAGTTTTGTACCGTCTAGTTATTATTATTGGCAACGTTTTGTCCATTTTAGCTATCGATTTCGCTTGAATCGTTAGTCCTTTAACAATAATTTTCTTTATATGATCTTTTACATTTTCGCTCGTTTTTTTACGTTTTCGTCCGTTTTTTACGTTTTCGTACTCTTTTTTACGTTTTCATCCGTTTTTTACGATTTCGTCTGGTTTTTATTTTTTCGTCTGTTTTTTTTTGTTTTCGCCCGTTTTTTACGATTTCGTCCGGTTTCTTACATTTCGTACATTTTCTTACGTTTTCGTCTTTTTTTTACGATTTCGTCTGTTTTTACGTTTTCGCCTTATTTTTTACATTTTCTTTTGATCTTTTACGTTTTCGTACGTGTTTTTAACGTTTTCATCTGTTTTTTTACGTTTTCGTCTGTTTTTTTACGTTTTCGTACGATTTCAACCGTGTTCGTACGATTTCGTCTGTATTTTACGTTTTTTACGTTTCCGTATGTTTTTTTATGTTTTCGTATGATTTAAAAAAACGAACGAAGATTTAAAAAAAACGTGTGAAAGCGTAAAAGAACAAACGTACAAAAAACGGTTTCGCACGTTTTGTTCTTTTACGTTTTGTTCTTTTATGCTTTCGCACGTTTTTTTTCAATCTTCGTTCGGTTTTTTAAATCATAAAAAACGTAAAATAACAGACAAAAACGTAAAAAACGTAAGATACAGACGAAATCGTACGAACACGGTTGAAATCATACGAAAACGAAAAAAAACTGACGAAAACGTGAAAAAATGGACCAAAACGTAAAAGATCGAAAGAAAACGTAAAAACAGACGAAATTTTAAAAAACCATACGAAAACGTAAAAAAACGATCGAAGACGTAAAAAACGTGCGAAAGCGTAAAAGAACAAACGAAAACGTAAAACTAGACGAAATCGTAAAAAACGGACGAAAATGTAAAACAACGGACGAAAACCTAATAAAACGTACGAAAGCGTAAGAAACCGGACAAAAACGTAAAAAACGCGCGAAAACGTAAAAAAAGGGCGAAAACGCAAAAAAACAGACGAAAACGTAAAAAACCAGACGAAATCGTAAATAAACGGACGAAAACGTAAAAAAACGAGCGAAAACGTAAAAAAACATATAAAGAAAATCAATAAAGAAAATTATTTTTAAATGACTAACGATGCAAAGCGATCGTTAGCTAAATGGACTAACGTTGCCACATAATAACTAACGGTACAAACGTTTGGTTCAAGTCGGTTAAAAATTTGAAAGTACGTGGGTTTCGGTGTTCATAAAAAAGTAAAAGGTTCAAGTCGGGAAATTTTAGAAAGTACGTTGGTAATTTATGGCTTTTACCCGAAATTTTATGCATTAACTCAAGATTATTTTAAACCCGATTGACCAGTTCGACCCATTTGATCAAAATCTCTACATGCCTTAGAGTTTCTGTTGTATATCATAATCTTGATTATGTTTTTGATAACCCTTTAGAGATTGATGTCAAATGGTGTGGATGGGAATACAGGTTGAAGAAAATGGAGAAACGAGTTAAGAAGATGAAGAGATTTACGGGTGTGATATGTCAGTTACATAAAGAACTTGGAGTATTAGCTGATCTAGAGACAAGGTTAACAAAAATGCAATCCAACGGTGTTAATAAAGGGCAGTTGCAGGAGTTTAATCAGAAGGTTATGTGGCGACGTGAGGAGGTAAGTGTTCTACGTGAAACGTCTCCATGGGTTCGATCTTATGACTACCAAACCTGTCATAAAAATCGTTGATTACCAATAAAACATTTCATACCTATGCAATATATTTAACACTACTTAGTTCAAAAACAAAAACACAAAACAATCAACCAAACTAAATTTAAAGCAAGTGAACACAAGGAATATAATTCAATAAGTTTTGTTATATCCAAGATAAAATATCTTACATGAAATAAAAGCAGGAACAAGTAGAGATAGTCTTGAGCCATCAGGCGACAATAACAGAAAATAAAAAAACAAACAGTAGCAGATGTAACAAAAAGAAAGCTAGAAACTCATCCTTTAAGTCATCATCCATCATCAATCATCCTCACGCTACCACCTACAAATGAACCGATCATGTTTAATAGAGTTTAGTCTGAGTAATAATTTATATAATGACTAGTAACTTTTGGATAACTAGCTCAATAGTTCATTTAATGGTCCCAACAGATCCATTTGTAAACTGTGTTTATTGAATGAGTATAATGAGTACAATACAATGTATATATATACTACACATTAGGCCTAATCATGAGCATTCATAGTTAACTGATGTAATTGTCAAATTCCAAATACAATATGCACTAAAAAGAAGCATCCCTCAATTATATAAAACAGTATCTTCCACATCACCCCAACCAGCATGCAAATATTTGGTAATCATATGCATATTACTTTATTTAATCTTATAACATACAATTAACATGTTATCCTAAACCCTCACCCTATCCTAACTTTTGCGAATGCGCCCGTCCCATCAGGCTTATAAAAAATTAACAGACAGGGAGTTCTCATTCACATTTAATCTCAGAAAGTAATCCAATAATTTAAGACAATGGCCGCCTTACCAAAAACAAACCAAATTATAGACCATGTCAAACATCTAAACAAAATAAAACCTCAAAAGTAGTTAATCACGGAACAGAATTGTCACACACAGACCCACCGACAAGTATGTGTTGATAATGTCTACATGATGAGCAGAGCCCACATTGTGGGTGCGGTACACTATCCTGCATTTTTTCTTCTTCTCGGCGCGGCTTACATTTGCCGCAATGGCATCTTCCAGTAGCATTTCTTCCTTAACATACAAACGGCCTTGGGACTATAGCTGCACATATTTCATTTTCCGTGGGAAAATGAAATGTGTGCGGCTGTGTATGTGAAATGGTAATTGGATTTTAAAGACTATGTGATCATGAACAGTCCCTGCTGGTCCTGTATATACTCTATCCTTGATAATCGTGCCTCGTTGGATGTTTGCCACGTGTCCCCCACTTACTTTTCGGACGGTTGGATATCGCGTGAAAGGCGAAATGGTTTAGGGCCCACTTGTCCCATCACTTAGCCGTTTTCGCCATTTCTCGGTTCATGAGCCCACACAATGCTTTGGCGGTTCTTGGTATTTATGATGATGTAGATATTTGAGTGTAGTTAACGTGCCTGCGGTTCCGGCCACGGCCACATCTCCTAGACTGGGGGGACATGATGACGTATAGTATAGACCGGTCCGGCCCACTAATACTTTTATGGCCTTTGTAGATACTAATGGGCTTTCGGCCCATGTATAGCGGTCGCGGATCGCGGTCACGGGCACAGTGCTTATTGGATCCATATGTCGCGGCTATTATCTGTAGCCGCAGTACCTTTGTGAGTTATCTTTCAGAGTAGATAAACTACTCAAACAAAAGATATACTTTACTTATTTGAACCAGTGAGGATAATAACAAATCCCGACAATCCCGGCCGCATCTTGGGCCGAAAGTTACGGAAACCCTAAGGGGTATTCAGCCTATAAAAGGAGCATAATCATGGTCAATACAGGTATCTCATAAACCCTAACCACATACAATTACTCTCTAAACCGTATACTTACTCTCACGCCGGAGTCCAATCGTGGGATCCGCTCCCACGATAAGATTAACGGTGTTTGTTCCCTTGTGCAGGGTCCTTCAACGAATTCACTTGGTACAAGAATAAGGTGCTCTACATCCGAATAGCCGCCTATTCGGATCAGGCTAGACCCAACCAAACTTTTGTATCAACAAGTTGGCGCCATCCGTGGGACCCAACACTAGGAATTACTCTCGTTAGAATGAGCATGATGGCTAACGCAACTCCCATTGTGACCACCGTCACAAAAACTACAAATAAAGAAAAAGCGCCGGATGCCGCACCCAGAGTGAACATCCAGGACTTCTGCGAAGAACATTACGAAGACATCCTGCCAATCATCATGGAAAAGGCACGACGTGACAAGCGAAAAGAAGTCCAAACCAGACTAAATTTTGGAGAAAATTCCAAGAGAACCCGAAGAGAAAGGGATAACTCCTTAAACTCGAGGGTGGAAAATTCGCCCGCGAGATTCAACCCTGAGAGGTCTAGGACACGGGTTCGCGAAAGACGCGATGACAGGATCGTGTTTAGCCGCCTGAGCCATCGAAGGAAGAGCGTTCATGAGCGACTTAGTGATACCTACTTGGGGCCAAGCCAGACAGATTCGAGAGAGCCCTCTCACAGCAGAGGTCACTCCCATAGAGGCCATTCCCACATTAGGGAACGCTCCCAAATGGAAGGTCGTCTCCGCGGCACGAAAGAATCGTATGGCGATACGTACTCTAAGGGAACTACAACTAAGTACAGAAACCGATCCCCTAATGTAAAAACGTGAAGGGAAAGTGAATCCCCATCATCTCGCGGATCGGAAAGCAGCACCAGTAACGGAGGGCACTGGAAGTCAAGGACAAAAAGGCGTAAGTTGGCAGATGAAGATGACCTGGCTGAACCCTGGACTTGCGAGGATGTTGACCCGTTCACGCCTCGAATCCGCAACTTCAAAACTTCGCGGAAGATGCGCATGCCTAACAATGTGAAAACTTATGATGGAACAGGAGACCCAGAAGACCACCTAAAAATCTTCCAAGCTGCGGTACAGGTGGAGCGTTGGGCAATGCCTACATGGTGTCATATGTTCAACTCTACCTTGATAGGAGTTGCGAGGGTATGGTTTGATGAACTACCTCCAGAAAGTATAGATGGGTACAAAGGTCTTAAAGCGGCCTTCCTAGCATACTTCATGCAACAGAAGAAGTATGTGAAAGATCCAGTGGAAATTCACAACATCAAGCAGAGGGACGAGGAGACCATTGAAGATTTCATGGAGCGTTTCAAAGTTGAAACCGGGCGCATGAATGGAGCCCCTGAGTGCATGCGGATCTCCGGGTTCATGCATGGGGTAAACAACCCCGAACTAACAAAGCGTCTCAATGAACATGTCCCAAAGACCATGGAAGAAATGATGACAATTACCACTCCCTTCATACGAGGAGAAGCCACTGTTGCTTCTAAAAAGAAAGGTCACTCATCGTAGAAATCACAAGACCATTCCAAGCGGCATACTCCCGAGCAAAAATCTGACTTCCAAAGTCAGCCAAGGGAAGGACGGGGGTCTAGTAGGTTTACTCCCCTTATCAAAACGCCCAAGGAAATCCTCACGACCGTGGCAGGAAAGTTTAAATCGCCACCACCTATGGTAACCCCGGTCGAAAAAAGAAGTAGCAATAAGTTTTGCGACTTCCACAACGATAAGGGGCATAGCACGGACGAGTGCATGCAGTTGAAAAAGCAGATCGAAGAATTGGTTCGAGCCGGCAAACTCTCGCATCTGATAAAAGAAATTAAGCAAGGTCGGGATCAAATAAAGAGCGGAAAGAAGGAGGCCCCGACTAAAGACAAATCCTTAGCAATCTATATGATACGGCAATGGCAGAGAACGACGAAGCAAAAATTGACCCAAAGCTTCGCCTACGGCAGCGAAATTACGTTTCCGCCACTAGCCGATAGTGATGGAACAGAGGGTCCGCTCGTCATAGAAGCAGAAATCGGCGGACATATGATCCACCGCATATATATAGACGGAGGTTCCTCTACGGAAATACTTTATGAGCACTGCTTTAACCAACTCCGTCCAGAAATCAGAAGCCAGATGGTCCCGGCAAGGACATCGCTAACCGGTTTTAGTGGAGAAACTATATGGCCGCTGGGACAGCTTAGGATTTTGGTGACAATTGGAGACGCGGATCATTGTACCAAAGCGTGGATGAATTTCATGATCGTTAGATCAATTTCGCCATACAACGGTATCATTGGGAGACCAGGCATAAGAGAAATCCAAGTAGTGCCATCCACAACCCACGGAATGCTTAAGTTTCCTGCCGATGGTCGAATAATGACAATCTGTAGCACTATCCTGATACCTACCGAGTGCGCCACGGTGATTACGTCACCCAAAGAGATACCTAAAGAGGCAGGAACCAGTCATCAAAACCTTAAAGTAGCCATACATCCGAATTTCCCTGATCAAGAAGTGGCAATTGGGGGGACGTTGTCCTTAGCAGGACGTACGGAACTATGCATACTCTTGAAGAAAAACTTAGATATATTCGTGTGGCAGCCATCGGACATGACAGGGGTACCGTGATCAATAGCTGAACATCAGCTCAATTTCCGGGAAGGATACTCACTTGTTCGACAGAAGAAAAGGGGTCAGGCCCCGAAACGCGCGAAAGCTATCCAAGCGGAAGTACAAAAACTCGTAGCGGCAGGAATCATGAGAGAAGTGTATTACCACGACTGGCTGTCTAATCCAGTCATGGTGAAAAAGCTTGACGGTAGCTGGCGAATGTGTGTAGATTTCACAGACTTAAACAAGGCCTGTCCGCAGGATTGTTACCCTCTCCTAGAAATTGACTGGAAAATCGAGTCTCTCTGCGGCTATCTTCTTAGACGCTTACAAAGGATATCATGAGATACAGATGGTAGAGTCAGATGAAGAAAAAACGGCTTTCTACACTAGCCAAGGAGTGCATTGTTACACAAAGATGCCTTTTGGTCTAAAGAACGCCAGCGCCACATACCAGCGGCTAGTAGACAGAGCTTTTGACAGTCAGGTTGGTCGAAACATGGAAGTGTATGTCGATGAATTAGTCATTAAAAGTCATACAGAGGCTGTGCTAAAATGACATAGGCGCACATTTTGTACATAATGAAAATAAACATGAAAGCTAAATCCTAAAAAATGGTACGTTCGAGTCAGAGGAAAGGAAGATATCTTGGTGTATACGATTACCCCAGAAGTGGATAAAAACCGTGGGTCCCCTGATAAAACAGAAAAGTTGTACTACAACTTCCGTCCCCATGGACAATCAAAGAGGTCCAGAGCCTCAACGGGAAGTTGGCTAGTTTAAATAGATTCCTTTCTAAATCAGCGGAAAAGTCCTTGCCGCTATTCAAAACCTTGAAGAGGTGCATCAAAAAAAGTGACTTCCACTGGACCACAGAAGCAGAACAAGCCTTCAAGCAACTAAAACAGCATTTGTCAGAGCTACCCCTGCTAGTAGCACCCAAACCAAAGGAGGAATTGATTGTATACCTGTCCGCTTCCTACGGAGCAGTTAGTGCGGTCTTGATGACTGAAAGGGGCACGGTTCAGATGCCAGTCTACTTTATCAGCAGCGTATTACAAGGTCCGGAGTTAAACTACACTCTAATGGAAAAGCTAGTTCTATCACTAGTTTTTGCCGCTAAGAGGCTGCAGAGATACTTTCAAGCGTATCCCATCGCAGTTATTACCGATCAGCCAATTAAACAAATAATGTCACGTCCCGACGTGGCAGGGCGGTTACAAAAATGGAGTGTCATGCTAGGAGAACACAACATCACATACCGTCCAAGAACATCAGTGAAAGGACAGATACTGGCGGACTTCCTCGTAGAAAAACCAGATGAAAATCCACCAAACACACCAGTTGTGGCGACCCTACCAGAGCCCTGGACACTATTCACGGATGGATCGTCATGTGTAGATGGATCAGTTGCAGGTTTAATACTGACAAGCCCAGAGGGGACGGAATTCACCTACGCGCTACAGTTTCAGTTTATCGCTTCCAACAATGAAGCAAAGTATGAGGCACTAATAGTTGGCCTCCGGATAGCAGCGCAAATAGGCGTGCAGAATGTACAAGTAAACATGGACTCCAAGTTGGTAGCAAACCAAGTCCTGGGGACGTACTCGCTAAAGAATAGAATATGATCAAATACCTAGATAAAGTCAAAGGCTTGGTCAGTGGCTTTGATAATTTTTCTATAAGCCAAGTACCCCGCAACAAGAACAAGAAAGTAGACGCCCTGAGTAAGATTGCGTCAATCAGTTTCGCGCATTTATCTAAACAAGTCTTGGTCGAGATACTTCAAGAAAAATCAATACAAGAAAAGGAGGTGACAACCGTGGTAGAAGAGGATGGACCGTCATGGATGACCCCGATAATGGAGTACCTGAAAGATGGGACTCTTTCTGATGACAGAAAGGAAGCAAGTAAACTCCTCATAAAAGTAAGACAATATGAATTAATGAAAGGGGCTCTCTACAGGCGGTCATTCTTAAATCCGTGGTTAAGGTGCGTGGGACCACTCCAAGCGAGCTACATGATCCATAAAATTCATGAAGGGTCATGCAGTATGCATGCAGGACCACGGTCAGTAGTGGTAAAGGCTATGCGACTAGGATATTATTGGCCGACTATGCACCGGGACGCAAGAGATATGATACGCGCGTGCAACGATTGTCAAGTACATCGCCATGTACCAAGAAATCCGCAACAACCGCTAACCCCAATCACGGCTCCGTGGCCGTTCTACAAATGGGGAATCGATATAGCTGGTCCTTTCCCGAAAGGACCGGGTAAGGTCAAGTTTTTGATAGTTGTCATAGATTATTTCACGAAATGGATAGAAGCGAAAGCCGTGGCAACGATCACAGGAAATCAGGTGAAAAAAGTTCGTATAGGACAACATTGTATGTCGCTTCGGTCTCCTAGGAGAAATAATATCGGATAACGGCAAACAATTTAGTGACAACCCATTTAAGGATTGGTGTGATAAATTGAACATAACGTAATGATTTGCCTTAGTAAAACACCCGCAGTCTAATGGACTTGTGGAAAGGGCAAACCGAAGTCTGGGTGAAGGGATCAAGGCACGTCTGGGCGAAGGAAACAAGAATTGGCTAGAAGAACTTCCTCATGTCCTTTGGGCTCACCGCACGATGATTAAGTCCAGCCATGGGGACACCCCCTTCTCCTTGACCTACGGTACGGAAGCCGTCATACCCGCTGAAATTGGAATGCCAACTTACCGCACCGCGACGGTTGACACTGTACACAATGACGAGGAGCTGCGGCTAAATTTGGATTTACTGGAAGAAAAGCGAGAGCGCGCAGCAATCTGCGAGGCCAAGGCCAAAATGAAGATGACAAAGTATTACAATGCTAGGGTCCGTGGCGTTGCTTTTAGACCCGGAGACTTTGTTTATCGCAGCAATGACGCAAGTCATGCTGCGGCCGGAGGAAAACTCGGACCAAAGTGGGAAGGACCTTATGAAGTCACGGAAGCGCTAGGAGACGGAGCATATAAGTTACGGACTATGGACGGCACGGATCTCCCGCGAACATGGAATATCGCTAACCTGAAGAAATGCTACCTCTAAGTCGCAGCACATGCATGGACGAACCTCGTTGTCATTAGGACCCCTAATAAAGTAATCCATGTATTATTTCTTTTTTAACTTTTTTGTCTTTAGGATATTAATAAAATTCCGCAGGGTCTAGCTAGCCCTGCGACCTTTTTCCATGAAAACTGTCACTCTTTTCCTTGTTTATTATTATTGGTCATTCCACGAATGCATGCACAATATTGTGATTATCTTCAAATGTTTATAGGCTAAGTACCCTACTAATTACTTGCCGTGTAAGTGGGTTGCAACCCCAACGGCCACGGATCCTGCATCCTTATTCTAACGTGTACCTAAGACGTTGGGCACACAAAACAAGACTCCCATGGAGCACGTAAGACGCTTCAAGTGCAAATCATAATAAATAATGCATTATAAACATTGTTTATCACGGACATCCGTGCAAAATATTGTATAAGTACCACAGGCGGTACTATAGCCAATCTAAATTGTACATTGAGGGCAGCGACTTGGATCTAGTTAGCTTGGGGGATGATTCCTCCTCCGAAACATCTGTTTGTGTCGCGGCATCAGCAAGCAGGATCGCAAGGCCCTGCGGAACCGCGGTAGGCACAGATACAAGAACGTCATCAGACCTAGCATGATGAGCATAGCCTACACCGTGGGTGCGGCACACTATCCTGCATTTTTTCTTCTTCTCGGCGCGGCTCACATTTGCCGCAATGGCATCTTCCAGTAGCATTTCTTCCTTAACATACAAACGGCCTTGGGACTATAGCTGCACATATTTCATTTTCCGTGGGAAAATGAAATATGTGCGGCTGTGTGTGTGAAATGGTAATTTGATTTTGAAGACTGTGTGATCATGAACACTCCCTGCTAGTCCTATATATATACACTCTGTCCTTGATAATCGTGCCTCGTTGGATGTTTGCCACGTGTCCTCCACTTACTTTTTGGACGGTTGGATATCGCGTGGAAGGTGAAACGGTTTAGGGCCCACTTGTCCCATCACTTAGCCGTTTTCGCCGTTTCTCGGTTCATGAGCCCACACAATGCTTTGGCGGTTCTTGGTATTTATGATGATGCGGATATTTGTAGTCTAGTTAACGTGCCCGCAGTTTCGGCCATGGCCACGTCTCCTAGACTAGGGGGACATGATGACGTATAGTATGGACCGGCTCGGCCCACTAATACTTTTATGGCCTTTGTAGCTACTAATGGGCTTTCGGCCCATGTATAGCGGTCGCGGATCGCGGTCACGGGCACGGTGCTTCTTGGATCCATATGCCGCGGCTATTATCCGTAGCCGCGGTACCTTTGTGAGTTATCTTTCAGAGCAGATAAACTACTCAAACAAAAGATATACTTTACTTATTTGAACCAGTGAGGATAATAACAAATCCCGACAATCCCGGCCGCATCTTGGGCCGAAAGTTACGGAAACCCTAAGGGGTATTCAGCCTATAAAAGGAGCATAATCATGGTTAATACAGGTATCTCATAAACCCTAACCACATACAATTACTCTCTAAACCGTATACTTACTCTCACGCCGGAGTCCAATCGTGGGATCCGCTCCCACGATAAGATTAACGGTGTTTGTTCCCTTGTGCAGGGTCCTTCAACGAATTCACTTGGTACAAGAATAAGGTGCTCTACATCCGAATAGCCGCCTATTCGGATCAGGCTAGACTCAACCAAACTTTTGTATCAACAAGAAGAGCACTAGTAAATATCGCATGGCAGTCCTTATTTTCATAGATGCCGAGGCTGGGAACCAAGTACAATTAGTATGGCTTGTACGTTCATGTGCTCATATATGTTTAGTGATTATTATTTGGAATCACATAACATTGAGCATGGCCAAATCACACAATATGGTTGATATAATTGTTAAAAGGGTACTCTTAAAAAATGTATAATGCGTCTGTAAGCATATTTTATTCAACCGTGCTTTATTTTGTGTTTGGGACAGCTAACTTGTTACAACCCGACAACCCAATCCGATTCAAACCGACCCGTTTTGACCCGATACCTGATAACCCGATAGTTTATAGGGTCGGGTTAAGGTCAATATTTGGGACACCAAAACCCGAATCAACCCGACCCGACCAATCCGATAACCCGACAACCCGACCCGATAACACCCCTTGTGCATAGCCTAATATAATATGATACAGTTAATATACTTTGACAAAGGAGAGCATAGTTCGCTTTTCAAACTGGCCACAAGAAGAGAAAAATATTCATGTTCCAATAATAGAGAAGGAATCTTTTCTTTTTACAACCTTTCAATTACTAACTATTTTATCCGTATTGATACAAATTATAATTCAAAAATTCAGTTTCTCTTGCGGTGCACAAATTTAGTTTTTCTTATTATGTTATATTGTTAATTAAGACTAAAGAAACAAGTATATATTTGTATCAGATAAATTTTTATTGTAAATTAACACCGAAAAAGACTATAGAACAAAAACAAAATTTGAGTATCGATGATATGTTTAGTTTAAAATCAATAGAAGCATATTTTAACCTAAGTAATTGCACAGCGTTGAAGGATTGACTCATTGACTATTTTGCATCATCACAATCTAAAGAAATTTAAAATATACTGTACTAGTTTGACATAACTAACTTATTTTTCGTAAATCAACCACACATTAACTGCTATCTCAAAAGCAAAACAACTAATAATATAATCAGCCTTTTATTCTTACAGAAGAAAACAATGTGACAGTGATCATTGAACATGGATGCCACCAAATTTTATCTTTCTTTCTGATACTTTAGGCTACAAAACATGATACAAATATAACTATTTGTGTTCTACAGATATCAATCAACTTAAGAAGAAAATAAAGCACTGAGTTCTGTCTCAATGTGGTTTCCTAAAGTTACTTGCATGATCTTAGTGTTCTTACTTAGCATCCTTTTGTCAAGCTGCAATGCTATCCCACACCCAAGAAGTCGCTCTCATCATACTATCAAAGACTTCATGTCTCTCCAAAACCAAGCACGAGCTGCAATCCATATGCCACCACTCGTATGGGACAGACGACTAGCGCGCTATGCAAGCATGTATGCCAGGCAAAGGCGCCAGGATTGCTTGTTGAAGCATTCCAACGGGCCTTATGGAGAGAACATCTTTTGGGGGAGTGGTAGCAGGTGGAGACCGTCTCAAGCCGCGGCTACATGGGTGTCCGAAGGGCGATGGTACAACCACCAGTTGAATTCATGCAATGCAGGGAAGGAATGTGGGCATTACACGCAAATTGTGTGGAAAAGAAGTAGAAGAATTGGGTGTGCTAGAGTGACTTGCTCTGGAGGTAGGGGTGTGTTTATGACTTGTAATTATGATCCTCCAGGAAACTATATTGGTGAGAAGCCTTATTGAATACTAGTGACTATTTATGTAGTTTTGAAATATATATGACTTCTATTGAACAATGTATAAATCAATGTAATAATAATAGATATTCGTTTAACCAAGTGGGCTTAGCTCAGTTGGCCACTTGAGGTCTCCTAAGGAGCTTTGGGGGGAGGTTTTACCCTCCTAGGCAAGGTCTCAAGTTCAAGTCTTTTCTAGGGCGATAGAGGTTTCCTTCCACGTGCGTAAAGGGAAAGATGTCATTGCCTTCTGGGCTGGACCCAACCTGATTGTGTGGGCTCGCTACGCCTTCTGAACTAGAGGCCATGTAGCCACAATTGCCATTAAAAAAAAAATAGATATTCGTTTGAAAATATTAAATCTCTAGTCATTATTGTTATACATAATATCTGATATATGCACTTTGATGTTTTCAATTTCTCGTGATCACACGATATTTGCAGTTGTAAAAATGGTGCAAAAAAGTAATTCACTCAACGAACCACCCCATTATCTTTTATTATAATAATAAACGTCAATTGCCTTCAATCCAGTGCGGTTTTCATATAAGAGAGCTAGGACGAATAACGTGTTATTCGTTTGTCACTTAACACCACTTTATTTCTCTTTCAATAACACATCAATAACTAACGCGAGATGATTTGTACATCATTTCTTTTTGTCATCCACCACTAATCCTGCATTAGGGTGTTGTACCGCGTGTACCACTAGGTGTACTTTAGCGGTAGATGGCAAAAAAAAACGGTGTACAAATCACCTCCCATAACTAAATCCCTCTTCTCAAAAAAAATCAATAACACTTATTGGGTCCCACAAAAATACTTATTCACTCACAAATTACCAAAAAAAAAATAAAGCCAAATAACGAATGTGAAGGGGATGGTGTGGGTGCGAATAACGGACGAATGACTTGAGGGCCGGTGCACTGTGGCACGCCATTCGTCTCGATTTTTTCCTATGGCAAGCAAACCACTTGAGCTCACCAAGCTCTCTAAACAGAAAAGATTGTCCTAAACATTGATGGAGTATGAAATATACAATCAACACACACTAGTTCACTACAACTCTTTGATTATGGGTGTTCATCGGGCAGTTCGGTTTGGTTCGGTAGAAGATTTTAACTATCCGTAGCAGGGAGGGTGGCTCATTTTATTATCCGAAACTGA
>BQNB010002600.1:5004-27598 GCA_026074375.1 Tanacetum coccineum | reverse complement strand
AATACCTTCTAGGTTGAAGCTATATTGAGTGTTATAGACGCAAAATTCTAACCTTGATCGATTTTGGAGGTAGTCATTTAAATTATCAAAAATCAAACAATATGAAAATAGTTTGTTTCAACACATTAGACATACCATAATAATGTGGTATTCTATTAGAATTGTGAGACTTCATTAGAATTCCATAGATAACTTAATTCTCTTTGGATCAAATACTTGTCAATTGGGTCGATCCAAATTGCATATTTAGTAGTTTCTAACCAAGTGCATGCTATAGTGTATATTTCTTGAATAATACAAGAACCCTATGTTCACGTGCTCACAAGAAGACAGAACTGTTCAAGAATTATATGTTCACGTGTTTACAAGAAAACAGAACATGTCAAGTATACATTAGTTCAAGGACCTCATGTTTATGTGTTAACAAGAAGACATAATAATTTTACTACAGACTTTATGTTAGAAGTCATTGATTAATTCAAGAACTTCCTAATTATGTCTTAACTAGAAAACATAATTAAAGTAACTAAAGTAGTTATGAACACAATCTCTTGAGTTTAATAGTAATTTCAAGTTAATTTCATACTTCAAAATCATAATTATATTGACTAAAACATGTAGTCAAAATGTTGAAGCAGCTTTACATTATATCATGACATTTGAATGTAATAGGGCAACAAACATCTTGTATGTTTAAGTCCTAGTAGATTTATTAGCTTTCTTACCTTGCGGTCAAGAGAAACCAATAATATGTTGTTCCTTGCACACACTTTGAGATTTCTCCCACTTGTGTAAGGTACAACTTCATATTATGAAGACAAACAACACAACATGTGCTTGATTGTGCAAATAATATGATAATGTCATAGATATTACAAGTAGATTTTGAACCATAACGTTTAATAAGGAATTGTGGATTATTATTCTATAGATAACGTTTCAAAAAGCGACATCGGAAAGGCAACTGGTTATCTATAAAATAAAATGCAATTTTCCTAAAACCATGGTCGTTCATATTCGGAAAGTAATGAATTTATCTCAAAGCAGGTTCGAAATATATGGGTGACTAACAATGAAATAAATCTCGTAACTCCCACTGAAATTAACAACCTTACATGAATTTCATTTCATTAATATAAAAACGCAGTGCTCCTATTTGATTTGTCAACATTGTAAGTGTTACATTACCAATAGAAAGCAAATAGCAATTTATTAACTTTCCTATTCTCTTAGAATGCCTATATGTAGCAATATACCTTAGGTATTGATAGAGTAGTATAAGTTCTACTTAAGGTTAGATGAGAGGACTAGCCATTTATGCTTTCATTTACTTGAATATACGCAGCAATTCCTCCTTTATCGTCTACATAGCCACAGGGTATTTAGCACTTTAAGGAATAATGTGAGTCCAAGAAAAAACATCTAGCAAATATGCTAGTAATTTCTTTACTCGTTGCGGTTTAAACTCATACATCGTGACAAGTGCAAGATGTCATTTATTTTGGTAGCTATAAACAAAATGTTCTCTAGGTACACAAAATATTTTATCTTTCAATTATTTCATGACCGAAAAAGGGTAATGAAAGATCGTAAGTGAGTTTAAATATAATTGAGAAAAAATTCAATTATAACCCTATCTTAGTTTTGTCAACTAAGGAGAAAAGATAGGAGTAAGCTCATTCTTCTTACTAGGAAAATGAGAAAAGTTTTTGTCGCTTTTCTAAGAAAAACAAACTTTTGTTTACGAATTATGTTGTAGCAACACAATTAATCAGAACATAGAAAGTTCATTTTTAGTATTTTTGATAATTAAATTCTAAAAAATTAACTACCCAATTAATTACTAATTAAGACTAAGATCCAACTTGACCTCCCACTTATTAACCAGAGGTCTGACCAGTGAGAAAACAAGTAGGGCAAGTGGTAAACGACGATCGTTAATTGCATAAAAATGCAACTCTTAGACTTATGAGACCGGTCAAGACATTAATCGACAAGTAATAATGTCAAGAGCATGTTTAGTTCTCATCTTATGCCTCGGGTCCAAGGTCTGACCAAGCATACTCGAATTAAGTCGACCAAGCAAGAACGTGCAAAAATCGCCAGAGGTCTGACCAGTGAGCAAAATTCGCCATGGGTTTGGAATGACCCTGAGGTCTGACCAGAGAGGCCAAACCAACTGCACGTGTTCTTGGTTGGGTGGCATTGACTTAAAATTTTCAAAGGGGTATGCACATAAATGTGTTAAAATGACGTGTACAAAGAAGCATGCAAACAACTTTGTAGCACTAATTTTAAAAACCTTTAATAATGACACTGTAGTGACATGCCATGGTTCACGGTAACTCCAATCGAACGCACAAAGAAGCGGAGAATCAGGTCAGCGCGAAGCGTATTAAAAACCTGAATTCTTTAGGAATGTTGACCACTCCGCCTTAAACTTCTCTTATAGTTTGTTCTAGTGGATGAGCCACTGTTAACTTCCCCAAGAGTCATAGCGTCTAGTTTTTTAAATTCATGAAAAACATGTCTCATAGTTTATAAGTCCTTATTAATGTTATAAAAACGATAGTTTCCACAAAACACATCGCATGTCACCAATAATCTGTTTTAGGCGTGTAGAATTAAATACCGGTATAATGTTTATCTTACATCATTGATATTAGTCTGTATTCCATTTGTTTAGGCATGTAAACATGTAAACTAGTAAACAAATAAGCATGTAGGAACATAATAAACAAGATAACATTAAATAAAACAAGTAACAAGTAATAATCCGAGTTCTCTACGAGTCTTCCCCAATTGGAGAACCATAAGACCCTCACTAGGTTTTCATCAAGTGCCTAGATCGCCCCATGCATCACAAATTAATGTGATTGAGTAGGTCTTATAGCCGGAATTTAAGAAACAAATCAAACTGCAAAATTAAAAATCTATTTCCAAAAAAATAAAATATTTAGTTTCCAAAAATAAAATATTTACAAGATCTTTTAAATAATTAGGAAGATTTTATAATCCTAAATAAACATAATTAAAAGAAGAAACAAATATGGCTAAATTAACAATTAATTATATTCCTCTTTTAATTCTATATTAACTATTAATCATTAATATGCAAGATCTAGCAATTTTTTTTATTAATTTATGGTAAAGATTTGCATATCTTTACCATATTTACAATAAAACAATAATAAAGAAAAATAATCGCAGCATAATAAAAATCAAATCTAGACGTGTAACAAAGCGTAAAATTCGATTTTTAAGCGTGTAACCCTAGATGCCAAAATGAGTTGACTCGTGATGCCACTGTTGGGATTTATTAATTTAGCTAACCAATTTAGCCACGAGTGCGCAGCGGATAGATCTAGTTATGGCAAGTAGGTTACCCATATAAAATAAACGAAGTAATTTACTACCCTTTGATTAATATAAAAATATAATAAAACTTACGCCGAATCTTGATCTTGAAATGATGTGAATAATTTACCAGCCATTACGTTGCCTCACACAATCACAGTCAATCAAGTATGTAAGATTGCTATTATCTTACCCTCACGATCTAACACCCACTTGTTTATTCAAAACCAAACGACACGCCTTGCGTACTCTGAATTCGAACCAATCAAACAAACCTAATAAAAGTTTAAAACCCTAATTCGTCCACCTTAGAGGAATCACAAACAACCACCACGCGTACCATGAATTTAGTCAAGCAAGGAGTTCATGCAAAATGGGAAAAACCTTAAAACCCGCGTTTATCGCCGCGGTTTAGGTAAATCGCTGGATCCCTAAATCATGCAATTTAGGAAGCGATTTAGGAGGCGTTTAACAAAAAAAAAACCTTTTAGGGATTCAGTTGATTAAGGGTTTAGGGGAGGGAGAGAGCACCGACTATCTTTGGTGTTTCAGGAGAGGATTGAATGAAGAATGAGGGATATGGGGTGTGTTTATATAGGCACCCCAATACCCTGAATCTTGTAGGGAAAGATTAGTATAATTCCCATAATTAAAACAAATCTTTCTCCTTCCTTTTTCTCCTTCCACAAGCCGACTACAAACACCCCCCCCTTAAGGTTTGGGTTTTGTCCGGTTTAGTCCTTGGTTCTATATTTAGAATGTTATATATAATTAATTAAACAAGTAATTAATTAAATAACTATTTAAATATAAATCGTGAAGTAACCATACTCTTCGTGTATTAACGTGTGTGCCCCCAATAGGCTCACGTATTTCTAACGTATAACTTGCGGAACCGACTACCAAATTTCAACAAAAACAGAGAATGTTGCAAGAGTTCATATAATGTCCAAAAACACTCCTCGTAATTTTGTTCTCATGGTATGGCCTAAATCTAAAATTGAAACATCTTTGTGTTTCATGTGTTGATTTATATGTATTATACTTGTTTTTCGCAGGTGAAGTTCATGCCATTGATGAGACACATCTCCTTGAGGAAACTTTGAGGCCTCGTGTGGAAGCTATAGGTGGAGCACTGGACATTGTTTCAATGAGTGGTAATCACGTCACACCATGCATCTAGGTATCGTATTTGCACTTTGTTTTGTGTAATATATATGCAACATGTCACTACTACAAAAACAGCTTTTACCCACGGACTTTTCCCACAAAAAAAATCTCGTGTGAAATTTCCCACTGAATACCCACAAATTACCCACCGAATTGGTGACAAAATTTCAATGGGAAATATGTGGCAAATTTCCCACGAATTTTCCACTATTTACACACTAAAGTGTTGACCAAGTTTTCGTGTGAAATCCGTGGGAAAATTCTGGCAAATTTCACACATATTTGCCACGGCTCAGTTATGTGGCAAATTTTATCTACATTAATCACGGATTTCACACGGTATTATCTAATAAAGCAACTATTTAACTTTTCTACGATAAATTTGTGGGTCACTATGGGAAATAGATGTTTTGTATGTAAGTATACGGACTTGTATATGCCTGAAAGTGTAACCATATCGTAAAAGTAAAAGAAAACGATTATGTCTGTGGGAAAGTCGTGGGTGATTTCCCACAGATTACCTACCAAGTTGATAAATCCGTGAGAAATACGTGTGTAAATACCCACAGATTTCCAACAAAAATATCGGCTTTACATTTCTGCCTACTTACGCATTCTCACGTTACTTAGTATGCCTATATATGTGTTTTTAGTTTCATATTATATATGTGTTTGTTTATTAACGTAACTATTCATGTGAGTATCGCAAGTGTACGTGTTGGTTTAGGTATAACCTTTTCTGTAACAAATCATTATGTATGTATGAATATCTACATGCGTGTGTTCCACATGTCCGTTTATGACATTCATTGTATCGATAGATGTTTTGTATGTAAGTATACGAACATGTATATGCCTGTACGTGTAACCATATCGTAAAAGTAAAAGAAAACGATTATGTCAGTGGGAAACTCGTGGGTAATTTCTCACAGATTTCCTACCAAGTTGATAAATCCATGGGAAATACGTGTGTAAATACCCACAAATTTCCTACAAAAATATCGTCTTTATGTTTCTGCCTACTTACACATTCCCACGTTAATTAGTATGCCTATATATGTGTTTTTAGTTTCATATTATATGTGTTTGTTTATTAACGTAACTATTTATGTGAGTATCGCAAGTGAACATGTTGGTTTTGGTATAACCTTTTGTGTAACAAATCATTACGTATGTATGAATATCTACACGTGTGTGTTCCACATGTCCGTTTATGACATTCATTGTATTGATAGATGTTTTATATGTAAGTATACGAACTTGTATATGCCTGAACGTGTAACCATATCGTAAATGTAAAAGAAAACAATTATGTCCGTGGGAAAGTCGTGGGTAATTTCCCACAGATTTCCCACCAAGTTGATAAATCCGTAGGAAATACGTGTGTAAATACCCACATATTTCCCACAAAAATATCGTGTTTACGTTTCTGCCTACTTACACATTCACACATTACTTAGTATGTCTATATATGTATTTTTAGTTTCATATTATATGTGTTTGTTTATTAACGTAACTATTCATGTGAGTATCACAAGTGTACGTGTTGGTTTAGGTATAACCTTTTGTGTAACAAATCATTACGTATGTATGAATATCTACACGTGTGTGTTCCACATGTCCGTTTATGACATTCATTGTATCGATAGATGTTTTGTATGCAAATATATGAACTTGTATATGCCTGAACTTATAACCATATCGTAAAAGTAAAAGAAAACAATTATGTCCGTGAGAAAGTCGTGGGTAATTTCTCACAGATTTCCCACCAAGTTGATAAATCCGTGGGAAATACGTGTGTAAATACCCACAGATTTCCCATAAAAATATCGTCTTTACGTTTCTGCCTACTTACACATTCCCACGTTACTTAGTATGCCTATATATGTGTTTTTAGTTTCATTTTATATGTGTTTGTTTATTAACGTAACTATTCATGTGAGTATCGCAAGTGTACGTGTTGGTTTAGGAATAAACTTTTGTGTAACAAATTATTACGTATGTATGAATATCTATATCCACATGTTCGTTTATGACATTCATTGTATCGATAGATGCTTTGTATGTAAGTATACGAACTTGTATATGCCTGAACGTGTAACCATATCGTAAAAGTAAAAGAAAACAATTATGTTTGTGGGAAAGTCGTGGGTAATTTCCCACAGATTTCCCACCAAGTTGATAAATCCGTGGGAAATACGTGTGTAAATATCCATAGATTTCCCACAAAAATATCGTCTTTACGTTTCTGCCTACTTACACATTCTCACGTTACTTAGTATGCCTATATATGTGTTTTTAGTTTCATTTTATATGTGTTTGTTTATTAACGTAACTATTCATGTGAGTATCGCATGTGTACGTGTTGGTTTAGGTATAACCTTTTGTGTAACAAATCATTACGTGTGTATGAATATCTACACGTGTGTGTTCCACATGTCCGTTTATGACATTCATTGTATCATTATATGTTTTGTGAAAAGAGAGCTAAGTTGTTAAGGTTGCTTGATATCATATTTTATCCTTTTGTACGCTCTTAATGGATTTGTTTAGCTTTTGTGATAAGTCTCATACGTAATCATATTCTGGTCGGGTTAGTTAGGTCTTATTAGTGTTATTCGGGTCAACCCGAGTAACCCAAATACTGAATAGGGTCGGATATCAGGTTGAAACTTTTTGGCTAACTAGGGTTCGGGTTGACCAGAATAAGAATTATTTTTTAATATACATTTTTTATATTTTTTATTTAAAAGAGTAAAAAAAGGATTTATTTTACATTCTACCCATATTCGGGTTGACCCGACCCAAGTTGACCCAACCCGAATTGACCCGAACCCGAGTAACCCGAATTCAAATAAGGTCGGGTTCGGATATGAAATTTTTAGTGTTGACCCGACCCGAGTTGACCCAACCTGAATTGACCCGAACCCGAGTAACCCGAATTCAAATAAGGTCGGGTTCGGATATGAAATTTTTAGTGTTGACCCGACCCGAATTGACTCGAACACGACTAACCCGAACAACGATATTATCACATGTAAATATTAGTTTTTAGATAAAAAAATTTCCTAAAAATGTACTGTGAATAAAAGACCCAATTTCCCTTTCCCGCTCTTAATTTCACCCAAAGTCAAAATCCCTAATTCACTCCCCCCTCTTCTTTTACTTTTTCTTTGCAAAATCCTAAACTCAAACTACTTCATCATCTTAGCGGCCCTCTTTACCACACCTCTGTCACCACAAGATAACTTCACCATCTTCTCCATTACCACCTAATGTTCCATCATTCCCCACTACACATAAACGGTAAACTATTTTGTTTTTGTTATTTTCTAATTACTTATTCTTAGATTGATTAGTCTTTAATATGTATTGTATGGGATGATAACTTGATTTTGAGTTATCAATTGACCTGAACACTTAATTGACCTGATTACTTATTTCGATAACTATTTTTTTTTTGTTATCATAAACCACCTAAAAATGATAACTTGAATTAGTGTTTGATATGTATTGTATGGGATGATAACTATTTTTTTATTTATTTTCTAATTAATTATTCCCCACTTCTAATTTGGTATTAAAGCCTTAAGTCTTTTGCTCAAGGCACATCATGTGATCCTATCAACTTCTAAGCCATCATATCATGTAAACTGTATGTCTCATAGTTTTTTTTTTTTTGTTTTGAAAAAAAATTGTAATTTGTTTTTTTTCTTTCTAATTTAATGTGATGATATTTGAGCCAGTGGAGCTATCAAGATTAAACGGTGTCGTTTTGTGTAGTATCCACTATCCCATAGTGTTTGTGTATGTTTTGAAGGGATAAAATAATAAAACAAATAAATTGTAGCAGAGCTTAAAAATGTTAACAAGAGAAGAGTTGATTTATTTATTTGATCAGTTTTCTGATCTCATTTCTCACCCTGGTATTAAATACAGTACATATATTTTATTTGTTTCTATTAGTAATATTTTGGTTTAAGATATGGTTTTTAATTTTGGGGATTTTGTTTGTGTTCAGACGTAAAGAAAAGAATTGTAGATGCTGTTGCTGATAATCAGGTATATCTAATATCATCCTTGTTACTATATTTTGGTATCTTTTACTAGTAGTTCCTTAGTTATATTTAATGGAACAGTAACTAGTTTGTTTTCTTTAAAATGTTTTGATAATATTGGAAATGGTGTCGAAATCAACCACAAGAATCCTAAATCAAATTTGTTTCCAAAATAGATAAGTAAAATGGCACCAAGTGATTCTAATAGGATTAAATATTGACCAGTTGTCTTAAAACCCCAAAATCATATGTTAGAAATGGTTAGTCGGTGGTTCCGTCATGCCTTTAGTTACCACTTACCGCAGTTTCTTTCTCATCTTAGGTCTGTTAATTGCATTTAGGAAGTTTCTGGATGTCTGATATGTACTAGATTTCTAGTTCATTTCTGACAAGCTTCAATGGAATGAGGGTCACACGACTCACACCAGATAGATGACGCATAGCCTTTACAATTACGTCTACTCATCTTGGTGGTGTGTTGGGATTGCAATGATTTCTTTAGCGATTTATTATCATGATTAGAATGACATGTGAAGTAGGCTAATGGACTGTTAATACAAATATACTCTACATATTCTAGCAGAATTCCAGCCTGCCATAATAAATGGAGATCAGCTCTTCTGAGGGAATTTGTATCGTGTACTGAATATTGATTTATGTCATACAAAGGGTGCTTATTTTGATTGGCTGAACATGATGCTAATAAATACAGGAAGCTGTGGCTGTGATTACCGCTATCCAGGAGGAAATTCTTATGGAGATAGGAGTAGGTAAGACATTTCTTTGATAAATTGTATACGGTTATAGACCTTTGCTTCTCTGCATTTACATATATATTTTGATCTTAGTCGAGCCTTTGCAACGTTGTGGTTGCGCATGTCCGTAACATGAAGTCATTTGTAAATCGATAAATGCTTTGTATTTAAGTATATCCGAGCTTGTATACGCCTGAACGTGTTAACCATATCGTAAAAGTAAAAGAAAACGATTATGTCCGTGGGAAAGTCGTGGGTAATTTTCCCCAAAAAGTAAAACTCACCAATTTGATAAACCCGTGGGAAATACTGTGGAAATTCCCGACAAGATTTCCACAAAAATATCGGCTTTACTTTCTCCTGCCTACTTACACATTCTCACGTTACTTAGTGTGCCTATATATATGTTTTTAGTTTCATATTATATGTGTTTGTTTATTAACGTAACTATTCATGTGAGTATCGCAAGTGTACGTGTTGGTTTAGGTATAACCTTTTGTGTAACAAATCATTACGTATGTATGAATATCTACACGTGTGTGTTCCACATGTCCGTTTATGACATTCATTGTATCGATAGATGTTTTGTATGTAAGTATACGAACTTGTATATGCCTGAACGTGTAACCATATCGTAAAAGTAAAAGAAAACAATTATGTCAGAGGGAAAGTCGTGGCTAATTTCCCACAGATTACCCACCAAGTTGATAAATCCGTAGGAAATACGTGTGTAAATACCCATAGATTTCTCACAAATATATCGTCTTTACGTTTCTACCTACTTACACATTCCCACGTTACTTAGTGTGCCTATATATGTGTTTTTAGTTTCATATTATATGTGTTTGTTTATTAACGTCACTATTCATGTGAGTATCGCAAGTGTACGTGTTGGTTTAGGTATAACCTTTTGTGTAACAAATCATTACGTATGTATGAATATCTACACGTGTATGTTCCGCATGTCCGTTCATGACATTCATTGTATCGATAAATGGTTTGTATGTAAGTATACGAACTTGTATACGCCTGAACGTGTAACCATATCGTAAAAGTAAAAGAAAACGATTATGTCCGTGGGAAAGTCGTGGGTAATTTCCCATAGATTACTCGCTAAGTTGATAAATCTGTGGGAAATAAGTGTGTAAATACCCACAGATTTCCCACAAAAATATCGTCTTTACGTTCTGGCCTAACTACATATCCCCGGACGTTACTTAGTGTGCCTATATATGTGTTTTTAGTTTCATATTATATGTGTTTGTTTATTAACGCAACTATTCATGTGAGTATCGCAAATGTACGTGTGGGTTTAGGTATAACCTTTTGTGTAACAAATCATTACGTATGTATGAATATCTACACGGGTGTGTTCCGCATGTCCGTTCATGACATTCATTGTATTGATAAATCTTTTGTATGTAAGTATACGAACTTGTAAACGCCTGAACGTGTAACCATATCGTAAAAGTAAAAGAAAACGATTATGTCCGTGGGGAAGTCGTGGGTAATTTCCCACATATTACCCACCAAATTGATAAATCCGTGGGAAATACGTGTGTAAATACCCACAGATTTCCCACAAAAATATCGTCTTTACGTTTCTGCCTACTTACACATTCTCATGTTACTTAGTGTGCCTATATATATGTTTTTAGTTTCATATTATATGTGTTTGTTTATTAACGTAACTATTCATGTGAGTATCGCAAGTGTACGTGTTGGTTTACATATAACCTTTTGTGTAACAAATCATTATGTATGTATGAATATCTATACGTGTGTGTTCCACATGTCCGTTTATGACATTCATTGTATCGATAGATGTTTTTTATGTAAGTATACGAACTTGTATATGCCTGAACGTGTAACCATATCGTAAAAGTAAAAGAAAACGATTAGTCCGGGAAATCCGTGGGTAATTTCCCACAATTACCCTCCAAGGTTGATAAATCCTGGAAATACGTGTGTAAATACCCCCACAAGATTTCTCACAAAAATATTGACTTATTATGTTTTTTGCCTACTTACACATTCCCAGTTTACTTAGTGCCTATATATGTTTTTTAGTTATCATAGTATATGTGTTGTTTATTAACGTAACTATTCAAGTGAAGTAAATCGCAAGTGTTCGTGTTGGTTTTAGGTATAACCCTTTTTGTGTAACAAATCATTACGGATGTATGAATATCTAAAGGGTTGGTTGCGAATTGTCCGTTCATGAAATTCAGTTGTATCGATAAATTTTTGTATTAAGTATACGAGCCTGTAAAACCCTGAACGTGTAACCATATCGTAAAAGTAAAAGAAAACGAATATGTCCGTGGGAAAGTCGTAGGTAATTTCCCAAAAAGATTACTCACCAAGTTGATAAATCCGTGGGAAATCCGTGTGTAAATACCCACAGATTTCCCACAAAAATATCGTCTTTACTTTCTGCACTTACACATTCTCACATTACTTAGTGTACCTATATAGGTGGTTTAGTTTCATATTAGATGTTATTTTTTTGGGGGGGTTTTTTTTTTTTCGTTTATTAACGTAACTATTCATGTGATATCGCAAGTTTACATTTGGTTAGGTATAACCTTTTTGTAACAAATCATTACGTATTATGAATTCTACACGTTGTGTGATCCACATGTCCGTTTATGACATACATTTATCGATAGATTGTTTTGTATGTAAGTGAATAGGGCTATCATTGTAATATGCCTGAACGTTTTAACCTGTAAGTTAAATAATCGTAAAAGTTAAAAGAAAACAATTTCATGACAAGAGGGAAAGTCGATGGCTATTTCCCCACAGATGTACCCACCAATTGATAAATCCGAGAAATACGTGTGTAAATACCCATAATTTATCACAAATATATCGTCTTTACGTTTTTCTGCAACTTTACCATGCACATTCCCACGTTACTTATGTGCCTATAAATGTGTTTAGTTGTCATATTATATGTTTGTTTATTAACGGCACCTATTCATGTGAGTATCACAAGTGTACGTGTTGGTTTAGGTATAACCTTTTGTGTAACAAATCATTACGTATGTATGAATATCTACACGTGTGTGTTCCACATGTCCGTTTATGACATTCATTGTATCGATAGATGTTTTGTATGTAAGTATACGAACTTGTATATGCCTGAACGTGTAACCATATCGTAAAAGTAAAAGAAAACGATTATGTCCGTGGGAAAGTCGTGGGTAATTTCCCACAGATTACCCACCAAGTTGATAAATCCGTGGGAAATACGTGTGTAAATACCCACAGATTTCTCACAAAAATATCGTCTTTACGTTTCTGCCTACTTACACATTCCCACGTTACTTAGTGTGCCTATATATGTGTTTTTAGTTTCATATTATATGTGTTTGTTTATTAACGCAACTATTCATGTGAGTATCGCAAATGTACGTGTTGGTTTAGGTATAACCTTTTGTGTAACAAATCATTACGTATGTATGAATATCTACACGTGTGTGTTCCGCATGTCCGTTCATGACATTCATTGTATCTATAAATGTTTTGTATGTAAGTATACGAACTTGTATACGCCTGAACGTGTAACCATATCGTAAAAGTAAAAGAAAACGATTATGTCCGCGGGAAAGTCGTGGGTAATTTCCCATAGATTACTCACCAAGTTGATACATCCGTGGGAAATACGTGTGTAAATACCCACAGATTTCCCACAAAAATATCGTCTTTACGTTTAACGGATGAGTGGAGATGGTATCGTTATACATGACATGTTAAATGGACGAGTCGAGGAGATATCGTTATACAAGACACGTTAAATGGATGAGTCGAGATGGTATCATTATACATTAGATGTTAAATGGATGAGTCGATATGGTATCGTTATACAAGACATGTTAAACGGATGAGTCAATATGGTATCGTTATACAAGACTTGTTAAACAAATGAGTCGAGATGGTATCATTATACATGACATGTTGAACGGATGAGTTGAGGTGATATCGTTATACAAGACACGTTAAATGGATGAGTCGATATGATATCATTATAGAAGACATGTTAAACAAATGAGTCGCGATGGCATCGTTATACAAAACATGTTAAACGGATGAGTCAAGGTGATTTAACATACAAGACATGTTAACTGGATGAGTCGAGGTGATTCGTCATACAAAACATGTAAAACTGATGAGTCGAGATTACAAGATAAGTTAAAAGGATGAGTCGAGATGGTATCGTTATACAAGACATGTTAAACGATTGAGTCGAGATGGTATCATTATACAAGACATGTTAAGTGGATGAGTCAATATGGTATCGTTATACAAGACTTGTTAAACAGATGAGTGGAGATGGTATCGTTATACATGACATGTTAAACGGACGAGTCGAGGAGATATCGTTATACAAGACACGTTAAATGGATGAGTCGAGATGGTATCGTTATACATTAGATGTTAAATGGATGAGTCAAGATGGTATCATTATATAAGACATGTTAAACAGATGAGTCAATATTGTATCGTTATACAAGACTTGTTAAACGGATGAGTCGAGATGGTATCGTTATACAAAACATGGTAAACGGATGAGTCGAGATGGTATCGTTATACAAAACATGGTAAACGGATGAGTCGAGGTGATTTGACATAGAATACATGTTAAACGGATGAGTCGAGGTGATTCGTCGTACAAGACATGTAAAACGGATGAGTCGAGATTAAAAGACATGTTAAATGGATGAGTCGAGATGGTATCAGTATTGATTTTCGGTCTGATCCGGTCTTGGTATGTCCCATCCAGTTTTTGAACCGTGATAAACCCTATTTTAAATGCCTAACATTCCATAATACCAATGTTTTAAAAATCGGGCTTCTAATCGACCCGGTCGAGTCACCGGGTTACCGGTTCGACCGCCAGGTCAACCCGGTTTTTCATAATTTTTTTTATATATTTGCAACAATACAAAAAAATATATATAAAAATCATAAATATTTCATATATTTAGCCTAAAAACAATTTATTAACAAATATAACATGTAAAAATAAAGTTACGTCGCAAATATATATATAATTAAACTGCTTTATTCGTAAAAAAAAGGAAAAAAATCAAAACCCAACCGGGTCTCATGAAACGGGTTGACCCGGTTCACTTCAAACCCAGCGGGTCTAACCGGGTTTCGAAAATATAAAACCCGGTTTAATTTGACCCATTTTTTCAACTGGAACCGGTTCAACCGGTTGAACCGGCCGGGTCGAACCGTGTTTCAAAACATTGCATAATACTTATACAAAGTTTTGAAGTTTTAATTGTAAAATTTTATTTACAACTTTTACAACTCTTGCAAAATTTTCAATTAAAATGAAAAATCAAAGAGCGGGAAATGAAACTATGAGCGGGAGAAAGAGGGAAAAAGATGTAGAGGAAACGAAAAAGAAAAAAAGAAAAAAGAAACAAGAAAAAGAAAACCCTAAACCTTATCCCCAAAAAGTTAGTACCTCACACTCACACAGCCGCTCTCTCATCTTCCAATCGCTCTCATCTTCCAACCTTAGGTATAATCGAAGTCTCTTGTTTTTTTTCATAAGATGGTAGCTTTTATGTTCAATTTTTACCATATATCTCATTTGTTGCTTATGTTTTACTCGTTAATTTATGTTTGATTTTGCGTTTCATATGCTTGTGTTTTGGGGTCGATGTTGGGACTCGATTTTCTTGTTTTTTTATGCTTGTGATTTACTCATTTAATTAAACCAGATATCTCACTTGATGTTTTTTAGGTGTTTTGCTCGATTTTAGATTTTCTCATTTAATTAAACCATTAAAATTAGTCCATGTTAAAAATGGTGCTATTTTGATATATTCATACAATGTGGTATACACTTGGGGATATTCTAATAATGGTTTGTGGTCGACCCGGATTCGAACCGGTCTGCCGAAAACAGGCCGGGTCACCTCAATGTACTGGGAAAATAAAGATTGATTTAATGGTGATGGATATAATCGATGTTGGCTAGGTAATTATCGATCCGCTAATCAGCTGTTAACTGAGAAGGTAATTATGTCGTCCGCTATCTTAGCTTGTTAGCGATTTATCAATGACAGTTTCGATTTCTTGTACATTAAAGTAGAGTAACATAATGCAATTGTGGTGATTGAAAATGGGGATCAACATGTGGGTGATTAGTGTCTTTTGTGAGTTTTTGTTTTGCTAAAATAATGAGTTGAAAAAAATACATTCTAAGAAAAATATATATTCAATGATAGCTAACAAAGTGGTGATCTAGTTGTATGAGTAATGGCTTGTCGGGTTGTTATCATGTCGGGTTATCGGGTTATCGGTTCTTGTCGGGTCGGGTTGAGTCGGTTTTTGATTTTTAAAAACTCACCCGCAA
Organism: Tanacetum coccineum; assembly: GCA_026074375.1. Taxonomy (NCBI): domain Eukaryota; kingdom Viridiplantae; phylum Streptophyta; class Magnoliopsida; order Asterales; family Asteraceae; genus Tanacetum; species Tanacetum coccineum. The sequence goes on along the minus strand of BQNB010002600.1, from coordinate 11,876 downwards.
CCCGACCCCGATAAGGAATCAGTTTATCGGGTTCGGGTGATAGTCGGGTCGGCTGATTCGGGTTGTCGGATGTTGCTATAAATGACTAGCTAATAAGAAGTAACCTGATCATTTCAAATTTTATACCATATAATAAGAAGCAAACCTTGCTTACCTGATATCTTTCCATTATATAGTTACTTAGTTAGCCATATAAAGATCTGTAAATGTTCACATAATGGTAAGCATCTATTTCTTTATGAATCCCATACTGGTAAGCATTCGTTTTCTGAAGAAGCTCATCACCTCTAGAATGACTCTTTTCTCGAACCTTTATAGTTTCTTATTTTTCTTATTTATAATCGTTTCTTGTTCTCAACATAAGCAATAATTGAATAGTACAAGTATAATCAGTAAAACCTATTTGGTTTGGATTTAATATACCAATTCGATATACGATCTTTTCCGTAGCTTTTGTATCTCATCTTCAGCTATGCGAGCAATAATATTCTGCCACCAGAGATAACAAATAGTAATAAGCATTTAGCTATCATGGACCAAATTGTAAGGGAACCATTTGCCACTGATGTGAATCTAATAAGTCAGCCTGTATTCGTTATTTACTGATAAATATGTTTGATATGTAAACTAATTCTGCAATGACAAATTTTTAGGGGAAGAATAATAATGGAAAAGAAAATCGTTGTGAGAATCACATGGAGATGTCGGCGTGTGTTAATAGATCCATAGAGAGCCTACCTGAACACATATTGTAGCAGCTACATTCGCTGAGTAGTTGGATATAGCTAAAACCAGCCTGCTGTTAGAAGAAACAACAGTTAAAGAATATATGCATTATAGTTTATAGTTGATGTTTTTCGCCTAAGTATCCAATCTTACTGTTCTAAATACTCAGAAAGCAATGGGTGACTTGTTGATGATGTGTGACATTACTTCATATGGGGGTATATGTTATGTGTTTTTTATTTTGCGTATACACTTTATTATATAACTTGAGTCCAACCTTGTTGCCCACATATGTAAAAGGTGAAACTTTGAAGCATTATTCTATTAACAAATTGTTAAGCTAATGAAGGTGACATGCTTCTTACTAACAAATTGCAATATATTTTGCAGGTTTGGGCATAATTATACCAGTCTCCATACGCGCTTGACTACAACGTTGCTCAAACCATTTTTGGATCAGAAATGGTCGTTGACTCAACATTACGGCGCTGTACAAGGACTAGCAGCTCTTGGACCTAATGTGGTAAATAAATATTACACTTTTTCTCTTTTTGGGGTTTGTTCCTCTGATTAGTTATTCTTATCCAGTAATGTGTAATTGGATGTAACAGGAGATGCGAATTGTGAAAAAGCAAAACGAGAATCTAAAGAAAAATATGGATGATAGAGAGGGTAGCTGCAAATGCTCAAAGAGCAGCGGACCAAACTGGCTTGGCATAAAACACTTGATAGATTGGAGTCTTTTGCTAAGAATTATCCTCCCCGAGCTACTTTCGGATCCTAGTCCTAGCTAGTCTAGTCTGATTTGGCATTAGGCTTTAGTTTCTGTGTTAGAACTATTAGGTTGCAGTATGTCGAAAACAATTTCGATGTTGCGTCGTCCGATTATACTTTGCTACCCTATGTCTTTTGGATTACGGATTTATGTCTATCGGCGACACATTTATGCATTTTGATTACCAGATTTGTTTATTTTAGTGATTTATTAATGGTTTATTGTCTCAAATATTAGTTTATCATATTTACAGATTCTGGATTCCGGAAAATCTTTGATTATAATATGAATACCACGGAAAAAATTGTTGGTAAAAAATGTGAGAAATCAGTGGGAAAATATTCGTGAGAAATCAGTGGGAAATAACTGTGGGAGATCCGTGGCAAAAATTGTTGGTAAAAAATATGAGAAATCAGTGGGAAAATATTCGTGAGAAATAACTGTGGGAAATCTGTGGCAAAAAAACGTGGAATATATGTGAAAAATGGTTGCTAGAAAATGTGGGAAATCAAACCCACGGATTATCCACGGTAATATCCGTGGGAAATAGTCAACATTCCATGGGAAAATCAGTGGGAAAATATTTACCCACGAGGGTTTTTGCATCGGAATAATTCCGTGAGAAATCTGTGGATAAGGGCCCTTACCCACGGGATTTCCCACGGATTTTACCGTGAGAAAAACCAGTTTGTGTAGTAGTGTGTGAACATGTCATCATATTTTAGGCTAGAAGAGGTGGCATAATTTCCTCATGACACCTAGCCAGAATTAGTAAATCGGGTCATTTGTTGTCACTAATTGGTATGAACGAATTAGGCAATCATTGGAGAATTTCAATGTTTTTGTCTTAAACCATTTCTCTCAAAATACCAAAAAAGAACCAACAAATTCACTTTCATTGTCAACCCAAGTTAATCTCCTCAGTCTTAGTTTAATAAAATTAATATTTTTTAGATATTGTTGAATGGTTTTACATAAGACATACGTGTGTTCAATATTAAAGTTAAAGTTAAAAAACAAGGATAAAATGGTCTATCCATATTTAATAATATAATTTTTAGTTTAATTGTATAAATTTATTAATTTGGATATATATAATATATTTAAAGTTTGAGAATGATATATATGTAATTATGATTTTGAGTTGAATATTATGCAATTTTAAGGCTTTGTAGGGATATATATGCAAATCGATGCAACACACATTGGCCAAGTTTTCAAAGAATAAAACGTGAACGATGTTTCTCTTCATGATCAAGCGCAATCGGACAATTAGCGGATTTCGATATCAATACCACGATTTGTACCTTAAATGGCTTCTAGTCGAGTAATAAACAGTCTTACGAGCACGCACCAACAAAAATTTTACCTTGTATCGGGACGAGATTCACCCATCTTAGTCGCCTCGGAATGAAATGGAAGATTTAGCGTCGATAATGCTGACTCCTCAGTCCTTTTACACGAAATTCTCCGTCACCTGACAAATCAAAATACCAACGATCTCTAGAGATAGATAAAATAGTAGAATCTAACAGGGCGACCATGTCGTGGAGTTGTTGGGTCTCGATCCCTCCTCGAGGTTCGCGGCGAAAAGAAAGAGTCACAGAAGAATTTAATTTTTCAGCAACCGAGATTCCTTTATCCACTTCCAAAGCAAACAACCGTGGAAATCTAAAGCGTAGGGCCATATCCTCGATCCAGATATCTAACCAAAAACTCGTGTCAATACCATTACCAATGCGTTTCTTACAGTGGGACAATAAATCAAAACCTTTGTCTTTCAATGAGTGAAACTCTCTAACAATAGCACACCAATTTGATGATAAAGACTTCGTATGATTGTCGATATAATGACCATATAGCGCACGAATAACACGGCTCCAAAGAGAACCATCATGAGAGATAAATCTCCATACCCATTTAAGGAGAAGGATGTTTTTGTCTTAAACCATTTCTCTCAAAATACCACAAAAGAACCAACAAATTCACTTTCATTGTCTACCCAAGTTAATCTCCTCGGTCTTAGTTTAATAAAATTAATATTTTTTAGATATTGTTGAATGGTTTTACATAAGACATACGTGTGTTCAATATTAACATTAAAATTAGATTATATAAACCAATCCAAGTACAAATGATATTAGGATATTTATACATTCATAATTATGGTTGTTGGTTGTGATCGTGAGATGTGGGTTGTTGTTTGGTAGATACATGCAACCAAGAAGATAAAGTTAAAAAACAAAGATAAAATGGTCTATCCATATTTAATAATATAATTTTTAGTTTAATTGTATAAATTTTATTAATTTGGATATATATAATATATTTAAAGTTTTAGAATGATATATATGTAATTATGATTTTGAGTTGAATATTATGCAATTTTAAGGCTTTGTAGGGATATATATGCAAATCGATGCCTTAAAAGTGAGGCCCAATAAAAGATGCAACATAATATATATATAAACCTGAGGGCCTAAAGTCCTAATTCTAGTAGCTTTACTCTTGAGTACCCTTAGTTCTTTGTTTATTTTGTTTCTTTCTCCTTTGTTTGCTTGCTTTTCGTCTTTTTGTTTTAGTATCTTTCTATCTGCGTTTATATGTTTTTCCTTTTCCCCCTAAGTTCTTTGTTGTTTTTAATTGTGTCTTTTTCCTATGTATACTTGCTTTCTATCTTTGTGTATTCAGTATCTTTATCCAGGTTTGTTTGTATGCTTGGTTTTTTTATGATTTTACGATGGTCTTTGCTTTTTGCTTGTATGCTTGCTTTTCGTCGTACGTTGCTATATATGCCTTGTCTTTGTTATTGCTCCCTTGCACACTTACGCCGACCGGAGGTCTCCTAAAAGCAATCTATTTACTCCCGGGTTTTATCTAGGGGTAGAGACCACATCTGTCTAAATTTCACCTCCCTCTTATATCGCCCCGATGAGATTAGGTATGTTGTTGTTGTTGTTGTTTACTCTTAAGCACTTTGTATGCAAGTTTAGCAATTATGTACGTAATTTCCCCTAACAATTAATATGTCATAATGAGTATGCTTGATTTTTGGGATTGTATATTAGTTTGCCGTGTTTAGTAAGGGAATGGCTTGTGAAAAGGGTTTGTAATTGAGGTTAGGGTTAATGGCAAGGAACTTTGTTAAATGTTCACTTGTCAGACTTTCATGAACTTTATAAAATACCATAATACTCATCAAGTTTATTAGATACGAACTCTATAAAATATCACAATACCAATCAAACTTTGTAATTTTAGTTCAATAACATAACTTTTGCTTACGTGTCAGACCGACAACTGCCTACACCGGTTAAACTCTGAAACATTGATTTATTACGTTTTTGTATTTTAAGTGAATTACTTGAAGTTATAGTCGTTTTTGAATAATATCCCATCTCACAACTTATCAAATGTTTAGATATGCCCATCAGACTTTCTCCAATTTACTTGATCATAACGGTACAAGTTTATGATGTGGCATTAGATATTTAATATTGTGAATGTTTTGAGGGTAAGATAAAAACATTTATGTTGTATCAGCCCCAAAACAAAACATAAGTTTGCTGTGATACTCATTAACCACCAATATACAATTGTGTTACTATCCATCATAATTGTTTGATATTGTTGTTAAATGATGGCTACACAACTTTTAAGCTCAATATTTTAATTTCAACAAGCTGTGTCTTTGAGCTCGGTGTAGATGGTGTGTTTTTTAGTTCCCTCGACTAGTCGCAATTGAGTACAATTTCACGTGAATGAAGGCTTCTAGTGCGTTGTCTATGAAGAGTTCTATGATCTAGCTTGAGTGTTTGTTTTTTGACTCTCCGCCTTCATAACTGCGGGATATGTTTAGTGGGTACTATTATGTATATGCTGTTGTGTATAGTTATTGAAAAGTAGGCCAATGTTTATTCTTGTTGTATTGTAAGTCTTGTGCCTCTAGAAACAAAAGGGCCCGTTCTTCACACTTAGGCCTGCATCACATAGCAATGAGATTTTATAGCGGTAGATAGTTGTAGTGATAAAAAAAGTGTATGGGTTATAAGCAAAAAATAATAAAAGTTTGAGGATTAGGGGATTAAAAACAATATTTTGGAACTTGGTTCAATCGGTTGAATCGGCTCCAGTCAAAAAAGGGTCAAATTAAACCGGGTTTGATATTTTCGAAACCCGGTTAGACCCGCCGGGTTTGAAGTGACCTAGGTCAACCCGGTTTTCGATATATATATATAATTTTGTATTATTCCAAATATATATAAATATTATTTTTGTAGAAGACCGGGTTGACCTGGTGGTCGAACCGGTATCCCGGTGACTCGACCGGGTTGGCCCGATGGTCCAATAGGTAACCCGGTGACTCGACCAGGCCGATTAGAGTCTCAGTTTTCAAAATGTTGATTAAACACTATTTAAACTAAATGAAAATAATATGGTTTATAAACGAATATAATAATAAAACTTTACAGTTTATATATATGGTTACTTTTTCAACATTAACATTTCAACAAAAGAGGGTACACCTATTAGACTTGTGGGAGTGGGCGTGAGGCGCATCCGAGCAAGCCAACTCACGTGCCACAACCAAAACACACAACAACATTCACGAGTGAGGTGGGGGTGATTTGTTATGGAATGGTGAGCAGGTCACCTAGCGTGCGGTAGTAAATGTGTGGGCCCTCATGATTTTACCGTTTGAATTATAAAAAAATTACGCTATACCATTTTTCAAATATAAATACCTACCTACAATCACTTATTTTTTTAACACAAACTCTCCAAACGACACTCTATTTTCACAAACATTATTCAAACAATGGCTACTGAACCAAATGAATTGAGAAAAAAGACCCTTCGTCGACTACGTCAAGAATTGTAGCTGATGTCGAGCTGGCGAACAATTTGTTGCATGAATTTATGAATTGAATCAGGTACCTGGAGCAATTGACTACCCGTGCTACCAGAATTGTTGAGGATGGAAGCGCTCCAGATGATCTATGATCAAATTACAGTTTCGAGTGCTCTCGGAATGGGCTGCTTTATTCGGATATACAATACTCGGGTACCTAGTTTCAACTCGGACCGAATTGCTACAAACCATTACTAACAAGCAACAAATGATTAACCATATAAAAAAATATGTAATTGTTCGAATCATGTTTTATTTTTTTTATTTCGTACGCTCTATGTAACGTTTTTAATTCTCTATGTAACGTTTTTTATTTATAAATAAAAGTTTTAGTGATAATTTACGGTTTTAATTTCGTACATTATTTACGTTGATAATTTAGGTTTTTAGTTATGAATAAAAAGTATTTTTTTAGTTAAAATAAAAAATAGGTATGAACGGTGAGGTGCGGTGACTATA